>OZ012705.1:62771467-62824760 GCA_963942595.1 Cylloceria caligata
GTTCTATTTTTTAAGTACGTTCTGAACCAATTTAATACCCTGTCTCTAATTCCATATTGGTATAATTTGTCTAATAATATATCCCTGTCGATTGTCTCAAACGCTCGTTTTAAATCCATGAATATTACTCCTACTATTTTTCCTTCACTAATGTACACTTTCCATTCATCTACAACAGTTTGAATCGCCGTTTCACACGAATATTGCTTTCTAAATCCTGACTGATGCTCCGTTACGATGTCATTGGTTTCTAAATATTTTTCAATTTGATTTTTTACTACTAATTCGAGCACCTTTTCGTATAATGGAAACATATTAATTGGTCTGCAATGACTTACTTTTATGGCTTTGTTTATTTTTGGGATCGGTATAATTGTAGAAGTTTTCCAGCTGTCCGGACAACATCCCTCCCGTAGGGATCCATTTATTATTTTCACAAATTCCTCTTTTATTACACTGAATGCCATTTTTAGTATATCACTTGATATTTCTTCTTCCGTTCCCTTCTTTTTCGGGAGTCCCATCACTATCTTCTCCAGATCCTTTATTTCAATATGATTGAAGTTTTCCATTATACTTTTATTGTTCATCCTTATCCCTGTTATAATTCTTCTTCGGTTTGGACTTCCAGACGTATCCCGTTGTATTGAATTAACTATATTCTTTACACTTTGCACATAGAACACATTAAATTTATCAGCTATACTACCTCCCATCATGTCATTCAATATCTCAAAATCTATATTCTCTACTTCTCTAGTACCCATTGATTCTCCTTTAATTACTTTTTTTAACGTTTTCCACAGTTTTGTCGGATCCTTCTTATTATCGTCTATCATCTTTTCATAATATTCCTTCTTCTTTTCTCTTATTAATTTAACTACTGCATTCCTTTCTACTTTAAGAGAGAGAGAGAGATGTTTATTAGCTTTCTCAACTATTTGATGTACATAATTTACATGTTTATTTTACGTTTATATTCAACTTATTTAATTTCGCTTATAATAAATGCTTTTAACATACTTTTGTACTGAACTACTTTTACACGGGCTTTAACCTCTGCTGGCAACGCATTATACATTTTCACTCCTTCGTAAAACATACTCTTTTGTGCACTTCTCGTTCTTCTAAATTGAATTACAATATTTTCCGCTTGACGCGTTTCCCGACTCGTTCTAGATTTAACAACTTGGAATTTACTAATCAGTTCTTTCGGCAATAATTTCTTAACAGCCTTGAAAAAAATATACACACATTATAATACAGTCTCTGTCTCACACTTATAAACTGAACCGCTTGTAACATATCGTCTACCTTTGTATACCGGCTGCATTGCAATATGACTCGCATCGCTCTGTTCTGCGTTATCTGCAGTTTATTCAACTCTATCTCACCCATACGTACTAGCAGTGTTGCGCAATACTCAAAGAGCGGTGCTATGATTGCCTTACCTACGACACATCTGGTGTATGCCGATATATATTGCCCTATCCTGTTCAGAAAACTCGTTTTTTTACCTATTTTGTTCAACATATACTCACAGTGGTCTTTAAATCGTAGCTTATCATCTATCATTACACCTAAATATTTAATTACCTCCAATCGCTCTAACTCGGTTCCATACCTACATTTCAGTACAATATTCCCTCTCAATTCTTTTCTTACACTCCTCACAATCATATATTTGGTTTTTTCCGCATTTATTTTCAGTTTGTTCCTATTCATCCATCTTTCCACTATGTTTAATGCCCCATTCATCTTTCGTTCCACCTCCGCACTACTGTCTCCAGTAACATATACTAGTGTAGCATCAGCAAACATTTTTATTTCACAGTCTTCTGGACATATTTCGACTATATCATTAATATATATAATTAACAGCAGATGCCCTAATACGCATCCTTGTGGTACCCCGTATTTCGTTGAAATAATTTCCGAAAATTCCTCATTCAACCGTACTCTTTAGGTTCTATTGTTTAAGTACGACCTAAACCAATCTAACACTTTACCTCTATTTCAATATTGAAACATTTTTTCTGTTAACAATTCTCTATCCACTGTCTCAAATGCTTGTTTCAAGTCCATGAACATTACTCCTACTATTTTCCCTTCGCTAATGTTTAATTTCCATTCGTCTATCACGGTTTGAATCGCCGTTTCACACGAAAGTTGTTTTCTAAAACCCGACTGATGCTTTGTTATAACCTCATTTGAATACAAATAATTTTCGATTTGACTCTATACTACCAACTCTAGGACCTTCTCGTACAATGACAACATATTACTTGGCCGGAAATCCTTCGCGTTATTGGCTTTCTCTATCTTTGGTATCGGTATGATCGTGGACGTTTTCCAACTATTAGGTTAACAGCCCTCCCTTAGGGATCCGTTGATTACATCAACAAACTCCTGTCCACTTGCACTGAACGCTAACTGTAGTATTTCGCTTGATATTCCTTCTTCTGTATCTTTCTTCTTCGGGAGTCCTTTAACTATTTTATCGAGTTCCTCTATTCCGATATTCTCGAAATTTTCTATGCTTCTTTCGTCCCGCGCCACCACCTATCAAGATTCTTCTGCTACCTGGCCTTTCAGATGCATCTCTCTCTATTGAGCTTACTATGTTATTAATACTTTCAACGTAAAACATATTAAATTTGTCAACCGTCCTTCTCTCCGCCATATCGTCCAATATTTCAAAATTTATATTTCCAATTTCTCTCTCTTTGGCTGGTCCCCCTCTAATAAGTTCCTTTAAGGTTTTCCACATCTTTTTAGGGTCGTTCTTATTGCAGTCTATCATATTCTCGTAATACTATATATTTCGTAATACTATATATCGTAATAGTATATATTTTTTCTCTTTCCTTATCAATTTAACTACTGCATTTCTTTCTACTTTAAACTGTTCCCAGTTATCATCCTTTCCTTCATGAATTGCTTCCCTGTAAGAATTATCCCTTTTACCTGCCGCCCTTCTTACCTCATCAGAGTACCATTTTTTACCCTCCCATACGCTTGGAATCCTAACTACCTTTTTTGGTGCTACTATGTCCAAAGTATCTACTATACTATCGACAGCATCTTTGCCTTTCGATTTTTACCTCCATCTGTCCATTATCGCACGGAGTTTTCAACACTGTTGTGAACAGTAATATGTGTACACCTTTCCTCCGTCCCACCCCTATCCCCACTCCTTCCCCCACCACGCGGCTACCCCCACCACTTTACTTTTCCATCGCCGCGCTACCCACTCTGCTTGACCAGTGTCGGTAACGTGAAGATGGTAAAGTGAGGTGGTGTGGGTACCCTGGTGAACCAGGAAGAGTAGAGATAAGAGCAGGATGGAGCAAAGGTGTACACATACTTGGAATAAAATGTATAACTCACCCTTGTGTTGGCGGCATTTACGACGACTCTCCAGGGTGACGGACACAATATTTACTCCATGGCACACACACATGTGCATACACACGCCTCTCTCACTCTCTCTCTCTCTCTCTCTCTCTCTCTCTCTCTCTCTCTCTCTCTCTCTCTCACTCACTCACTCACTCACTCACTCACTCACTCACTCAATCACTCACTCACACACCCACACATCTAAATCCGCAGCTATGCGTCCGTGTAATATGGACTACCCGCACCCATGGAGCGTAGGCACCGTCAGGGGTACGCATCCGTATCTCGATCAGTATATTGTTACCGCACGTTTCCTCGATCCGATGTAGATCTCCGTCCACGTCAATTAAATGTTCGAGGACGAATACCGTACACTTCACGAGCAACACCGGTAACACACTAATCGGCGGCTCGGGATGAAATAGGTGAGGCCAGTCGACGTATATCGATTCATCGATATCGACAAGCAGCACCTCGCAGCACCCGTCATCATCCATGTCGATAATCTCCCCGCACATCGCCCTTTGATACCGCACAACGACACATGAGGCTCCCGCACACAAGTCCTCAAATTTAAATACACTTCTCTCGGCAAGTCCATCAATATATAATTTTTCCAATTCGTCCTCCAGTTCGGATAATGCTACGCGCATTTTGTCCGTTCGCAGACACACGGTATTATCACTGCTAACATATATTACCCGACACACAAAAGCTACCGATAGCTCCTTGTCTAGATACCTCGGATACATTTTCTTTTCGCGATTTAGACTTTCGTCGTGCACTGCTAAAGACAGACTGAATGCTCCGGATGCTGCTGGCGGGTATCAGAGGGCTTAAATATAACAACCGCCCCTTTAAATCATAACTAGGTGTGCAGCGTTTTGAATGCAACGCCAGTGGTTTTGTACGTGCGTACCGCTTTGCGCTGTGCTCCTCGTGAAGCGATTGCTCTGCAGTAAAAGACGCAGAATATGATACCGTACCGCGAGAGACCTCGATTATAATTTATATATAATTTTAAAACAAGAGACACAGTAAGACGATGTATTTGTTTTTAATTAATCAATATTTTATTTAAATCACTTTACACATATTTACCGTCGTATGCAACATCCCTGCAAACACGGTAATCTTCGCTCGGAGACTCCTCCACCGTTAAATTTATTTTTATCACTGTCTGATCGTCGAAAGGCAAAAGCATTGTAATATTCACGCACTAATCTGTCGTTTTTCATTACATTATCGCTAAAGAGATTATTAAATCGCGACATGGTGAAGCCGCACGACATAAGATGTAGGAATACGATGCAAAATTGTCCACACACATCCGACGTATTACTCTGTAGCTGCTTGAGGCCGTACCGATAAAACTTGCAGTTTCTTCGTAGTCGGGCGAGATGTTGCGGTATAACCGGTGGTAGCCCGTAGCTATCAAAGTATATTTCTTTTCCATGATTGTTAATGTACATGGCGATCCAATGCTCTCCAGGTCCGTCGTGGTTATCCGTGTAAACTACGAGTCCAGCCGGTAACGACCATACACGAGGAATTCTGTCAGCAGGGTATACGCCAACGGTTGAAAGTGGTAGATACTGCAGACTCTCGAAGATTTGTCTAGTGTTCATGCTGAACACATAGCCAATGATTAAATGATGACCGATACGTTTTGAAAGATGTATATGGTATATGCAAAATTTACTTCACAGCATCGTCGATCGTGTCACGACTACATGATGAAGATTTCTCATGTTTCTTATTCTCTTCGTCTTCGTCTGCTGACCAAACATCCATGTATGATTCTCCTTTAAATGGGTGCTCACGAAGATAATTTTTATTTGGAAAACCTGGCGCATTGCACAATGCGAAGACGCTGTATCGTTTATCATAGCGTGTCTGAAGCATTTTCGCAAAGATTTTAGCATAAATGTGTACGATGGGGCGCCCTCCTCATCCTCCAGGTTGGAAATTTCACGACTCGTGATACCGCAAAGAAGTATAGTCTTCTCGTGACCACGAGTATAGATACGTCTTGAATTTCGCGAAATTTCATGAAAGTTAGCGTATGCTTGTTTACAGCTCACATCGCCCTCGTACCATTCAAGACCGTGAAAATATTTCGAGAGAAAATTATTCTGACTTTTCGAATGCTGTGGTAATTCGGCAAAGTGACACGGCGGTGCGACGATCCAATGAGCAGCGTACGGTCTATCCACTGCTACCACGGCCATATCTTTCGGAATAAAGTCCGAGTCTTTACCACGCATTCCCTTTGTATCCACGACGATATCCATTTTCACGTCTAATCCGCACAGATGCTCTAGCTCGACTGATGAGTTCCTTACAAAGACGCTTCTACGTCTCTTAACACGAAATAATTTTATTCCGACATCAGCACATTTTTCGCTTATGCGGTAAAATCCACCATTACTTGTCGAGAGGCATCGTTTTCAAGGACATTATCATATTCCGCGTAGACTACATAATTTATCGTTGAAGCAAGCGCATCCTCAAATCGTACCTCTATTCTCACACTACCATGCTTTATTAAATTCTAATGTGAATTGCTGTTCGCCGAAAGATCGGGTGTCAAATCAAAAGCAAACAGACAGTATCCATCGCGATAATTATCGCAATCGGTCGAATTACCGTCGTTCAAGAAATGTATTCCAGTTCCCGAAAACAACGTTTGAAAAGCATCCACACATAATTTTGGAATTTGAATGGATTCATACTGGAGTTGCCGTTAAACGCTTTGTTATCGATAAAACGGATAATTATACGCTTCGGCAATTGACCTAGCACGATATTATCGATAGTCTCTCCATGAACATCAGAGTGTATTCAAACGGCTCTTACCTCGACTCTCGTAAGAGGATATTCAGCCGTAGATTTTGCCAGAGTTGTAGCATGCGAGAGCAGCACACCAGGAGCTATTTTTGTTCTACGAACGAGAAGCGATGCCTCGAGAATCTTTAAGCCGCATTGACCATTCTTTGTATCGCCCACAAGACACAACGAATCTCTAGACCGCATCAGCTGAAGTCGCATCTTGACACCGTTCAATAGGAATCGCTCCTGATTGAATATATCGCAAGGCAGATAAGCGAGCAAGTGAGCAGTTTTTCCGACATTTAAAATTTGTTTTCTATTCACGACACCCGTATTTCCTGATGTTATATCATCCATTTTTCTAGGGGTATCATCGTACCAGAGAACACTCGTGAGATGCGAATTGTTGGCTGCTGCACCGTAATTCACAAGTGTTTCTATGTACGCTTGATAAGCGTAGGCATTATTTGGAGGTGAAACTATAATAATTTTTGATTCAGGTATACATCTACCTGATTAAACATAGAATGCAAGAGATTGTTTACAGGACCGGTACGTAATTTCGACGCTCTATCCGCGGCAATTTCCATAGTAGGAGATGTTATTTTCACTCTCAGACTAAGCATAGTATGCGCGAGATCGATATTCTCATCACCCTGTCCAGGAATAACAAATTCAATAGGTGAATCATCTGTTACCGAAGAAATTGGCTTATAATACACCCAATTGGAGCATTCGATAGTAGTTTGCGTCAGCGG
Source organism: Cylloceria caligata (assembly GCA_963942595.1). Lineage (NCBI taxonomy): Eukaryota > Metazoa > Arthropoda > Insecta > Hymenoptera > Ichneumonidae > Cylloceria > Cylloceria caligata. The sequence goes on from OZ012705.1 coordinate 62,778,457, forward strand.
GAGTGAAAATTATTCAAGTTCCGATTGAAGACACTCGCACGAGTGCGCATGTAGAAAAGCCATGTTGTTTAAGCTATCCAAAAATATCTGCAACCGTTCGTTAACGAGTCTTCTTCTTCTTATTGTTCTTATTATTCTTCTTCTTCTTCTTTATTACGTCGTGAGATACGTCGTGGCTTACGTTCGTTCGATGAATGAGGAGTTCATGAATTTTTGCGCTTTTTATAACCTGACTCCCGCATGAGGGTGTCAATTTTTTCAGAGGCTTTGCGGTTGAGAACACTGCCTGATACTTGCGCTCTCTCGCGAATAGCATCTTTCACGGTTATATTTCTATCGAGGATATCACCGGCTACGTTTACACTAGCGCGCAACGACTCTTTTCTAACTGCTTTAGCGCCTTTCTTTAAAAGTAGTAACACTCGACGAAACAGCCCCCCGAGAAAGCTGCCGATACCGTGTCCTTGTTAATTAGGCGTTCCGATATAAACATGGCTAATGTTTATGGCAGCTGTGCTGCACAATGTCAATATCATCCATAGTGGTGTAATCAATCGTGGGACCTTTTGAAATGTAGTGTCAGAGTCAACGTTCCCTGTTCGAATGGTATAGGATCTCCAAATTCGTCTGTTATATCGATCTCGATAGTGTGTAAATTATTGCGCAAGAGAGGTATATATCGTGGCGTTGAAAACGGATTAATTTTTATCGAACCATACTGACAGTCATCAGTATCAATGGGAAGAACTCGTAAGACGGGTGTTTGTACATTGCCTGTAATATAGCTCTCGCAGATATCTGTGTATAGAAACATGCTGCCCGGTATAGCACCGGTGAGAGATGCAGGCATCGACCCTGTGTATTCGAATGAGGCGTGGGCCCGCGGTATAAGCTGGTGTTTACGCCGTATGTAAATTAAATAAGGATAGTTTTTATATTTCTCTCAAATAAAGCAATATTTTTATTTCACTATGCATACATCTCTATGTGCAAATTTTACGAATCATGTAATTCTAAACAGCAATATTATGTCGACGGAGGTAGCACGAGAAACTCAGAATAAAACGAAACACTCGATAAGAAAGACAGGATAAAAGGAATCTACGATGTTTAAGTCAGAACAAAAGGGAACGGTAGAAAGATAGCACTTCTGCCACGAATAGCAGTATAAAAAGAACGAGCAGACAACGGCTTTATACATAATGAATCATTTTTTTTTAAATGTATTGTACACAGTAAATAGAAAAAGATTATTTTAAAATCTCGAGAATTCAACCGCAAAACTATATACTTTTTTGCGTTATACTAATTAGCGTATTTCACAATAGCCGTAAGGTACAGTAAAGTACATCTCGTGTCGCTTTCGCTTCGTGTTAACAGGTGCGCATAATTTCGTTTCTTTACGCGTTACTACATGATGAAATTCCGTGCGTCGAATAGCGTCGAATTTTGAAATAATAGGTACGCTCCTTCCTCCCGTCACGAAAGATCGTAATGCGTTATAATTTATGTGACGGCTATTCGCAAAGTTTAGCGTGATACCCTTTACTTTACATTTTTCAATAATCGTACCGTCGGGTTTACGAACAAGGTATGCGTAACATTTTGGTTCTCCCGTAACGAACGAAGTTATATAACTACCATGCCCGTATTCGCTTAATTCATCCGTGAGATCTTCTAGAAATTGACCGAGTGGTGGCTCATATCCGTTGCCACCGGGGCGACTCACGTAAATACAGGAGTCCGTATCGCAGTACAATATTCGTCGCCCGAGCCCCTCAAGATAACTGTATAGTTTTAGGCGTGCCTGTGCCGTCGTGTATGCTGCAATCACGGCATTTGATATCGGGGATGGTTGGATAGCGGTTGCTTACATAGTTTACATACATGATCTTGTGATTAACCGGTAGCATTCCCGTCACCTCAATCTCCGGACTCGTTAATAAATTCATTAGCTCCGCGCGTGTGAAAACGTTAACGGTTTTCGTAAGATTCTCACGTTGACGAAACTTTCCCCAGAATGGATTAAGAGCCAATTTTGCGAACGAACGTAAACCCGGATTTGACTGCAAAGCACTTCGCTCGAGATATACACCCTCAGACTCCTTGTACAATCTATAAAACGCGCTATTGCTTCCTCGTCATCGTTACACTCTGTTGGCGGTCTACTCGCCTCCTGTTTTATTTTTAGGAATGTATCAATGTACTCGGCAAAATGACCGCCTCGTCGCGTTGTCGCGTCATACTGCGTAACAACATATTGCCAAATTTCATAGATACGCGTCACCTGATACCCGAGCGACACAGCTTTTCTCAGTTCGTCCACGACCCATGTGCCGTCAAACGCTCGCTCAGTCATGTCATCGTGTGTACATCACGCGGATGTGTCCATATCTGTACAGCACGTTCTACACAGGAGGAACAGTAGTTTCCCATGCATGCGAACAGGCAGTACGGGGATATACAAATCGCGCGGTGCTACCACGGTACACTTCACGAGACCCTCGACGACACTTACATCTTTTTCAAGTCCTACGAGTTCTAGGCACTCGTCACCTACGTACAATTTCGGATGTCCAACGGGATATTTTCCATTCTAACACTCCCATGGATACAGCGAGAAAACATTCACATAGCGTATCTGCTCCCCATTCGCGACGTCGTAGAAGCTTACAAAATTTTCCGTTCGACTGCCAAAGAATGCATCGCGTGGTTCGAGAGGCACCTGCTTGACCATGGCGTCATTTTTCACGTATAACGACATTTCCACGTTATTCTCCAGTAATCTGTCAAAATCGCATTCCCATATTTCAGTTAGAGTGTATCCTTTCGATCTGATTCGCCCGGAAATAAGAACGGCACGCTCGTATCGCTCATCCATTGTATCGCCGAATTTAGTTCGAGCATCTCTATTCACGCGATAACATCGCGGACAACCATGCCAAAAGCAACCGTAAAATTGAAGAACGTGATGGACCCTCGCATCCACGTAGTATCCGGCGCCAGCTGGTAGACCAGTTGGAGGGCGATACTCTTTCGTGCGAAAATTCCTGCGAAATACAGGCTGATGCTATCGTGTATGCTTCTGTAAAGGGGCACACGCTCCCCAACGTATAAGTAACTCTCGAAAAGCTAAACACGCTCATCTCAAAGCCGTAACATCTGTACGACAATATTGCACAAATTGCGTCACAAAATCAAATTTATAATCGACGCGACTCGATTCTTCCTCATACCATTTTAAAAATCGCTCGCGATCCGCTGAGAACATGGTATCGGGTGAGTAGAAATGCAAAGCAGGCCGAGGACCTGAGTAATTCTGATGTTCCGGTGTGTTGAATAAATGGGGAAATGTACCTTTTGCCACCTCATCAGCGAAACCAAAGGCCTTAGGTAAAGCGCTAAAAGCCATGGGTTAATAGTTTAGACTATCGAGAAAAACGACATCGCCAATCTTCATCGAAACAATCTTCGTACCATTCATAATCACAGAGGGCAACTGTGTTTTTTGCACTTCGATTAAATACCGTAGAATAAATTGCGCGTCGAAACCTCTCGCATTATGAGCAATACAGATGGTCTTTTAAAATTTTTGCGATAATGCCAATTTCACGAGCTTCCCAACAGGATCATCGACTAACACGAATTCACGTTTATCACAGTCAGCACAATCGGTCTCTATATCTGTGATACCCAGACATGTCATACATACGCATTGTGTAACACATAAATTCGGCTCGTGGATTCGTGTCGATTTATCATCGTGCAATTGTTTGTGTTGTTGCGTCTCAAAATCATAAAATAAAAATCTCGTGGAAGGCTTGTCTTTTTTCTTCTCCTTTTGCGCCTCTGGTTTCTTAAGAGGTGCTATAATACACTCATGCGTAGTCGGTCGGGTTTGCTTGCATGTAATTCAAACACATACATGCATCTTTTTATCTGTGGTTTTAATCATACGCGAGCAGACTCTACAGATTTTCAATGCTTTAGAGACGCTGTACCGTCTATATTTACGAGACGAGATACCCGCGGAGCCCTCAACCTTGTGATGAGCGAGGCAAAAAGCACCAAATAACGAACGATTATAGTCTGTGCAATACTCAGGCTGAGAGTCTCTGTTGCCGTTGCAATAAGTGGATTTACATCGAGCACATTGATAGCTACAGCGATGCTCGAGTGCTGGAAAATACTTGAAATTACATAGTGCGCAGAACCCCCGACTACCTAGCGCACCAGCGAGATTTAATATTGGCTCGTAGTGATGAGAACGCTCGTAATAGAGAATAGTGTATGATTGATTTTACCTATTAAAGAGAGTACGGATTTTTGCCCATCGTACAGAGCCAGAACGCGTTTTGCGAAGGTGAGAAATTCATAAACAACAATCGCTATACCCTCGTGAACCAAGTACTCCTGAAAGAGCTGAATTTCGCCCGCACCGCACCCTCTACACGGTGTCGTTACCCCTACATTACGCGTGAGCTCTAACGCTGTTTTATATTGCGCACCTCGAAGCCCGTTCCGAATTCAACACCATCGTCTGTGTAGCTCGCCCGTACGTATTTGACCGCGTTCGGCATGCGCTCGGGCTGTGACAAGGGATCGTTGTAGACACAAATTATCGCTATTACTTATGGGTAAAATTGACTTTTATGCTATAGACTCGTGTGTAAGCCTGGTTACCACATCGGCTCGTTCGACGCCTCGTACTATACATGTCGTCATTCTACATGTACCAGCGTCTATTCGAAATTCGCGCGCGCTTTGAGCTACACTATTAATTAGTCACCATATATCGTCAGGAACGATGTCACGAGTTTGTCGAAATGATAACCATACAGGTCTTTGCGGGAAAGACGGTACGCTTAGAGTCATACCCACATAATCATGTCCTTTGCACGATACCGTAAGACGTGTGGGAACATCTCGTACACCGCCCTCAAAGCATGTCAGATGATCGATACCGTCCGGTGGTTGACGAAAATAAAAATCTGTTTCTCGACCCTGCATCCTAAAGCGTGGAAAATATCATCTCTGCTTATTCTCGATACCGAAGCGTTCACCAGGAGGCAAAATATCATCTCCCCGTGCAGCAGTCCTTCCATCGCTAGTCTGTCCACCTGCAAGCATAATTAAACCGTTTATTAGAATTTTTATTTCATTTAATTAATTTTTTTGTTTGTCGCTAGCTATATACTATGTATATAAATCGTGTAACGTAAGAATTACGAACTTATTTGTTGCTAGTCCTCGAATCCGTCGACTGCACCCGGGAACCGCCAACGCATTTCGTAAACCAACTCGATTGTCAGCGGCCTCGGCACCGTGAATTGTGCAAAGCGAAAAACGTTTGGGTCCGACTCGTACCCTGTTTTCTCATTTTACTATTATTATCCCCGTAATTTTTTTATTTTTGTCAGCGTAATTGTATTATTAAAAGCTTACCTGAATCTATCGGGTCCTCCTTCTCCACCTCCGCCTCCTCGTCATCGTCCTCGTCCTGCTCCTCCTCCGCCTCTTCTTCTTCTTCTTGTTCTTGTTCTTCTTCCGCGTTGTCTGTATTGCTATTGGTATCATCGTTTGAACTGTATTGTCGCGATGGACCTGCGACGTCTCCATCTGGTTCTCTCGCGGGGCCGGCCATGAAAAAACCGTTTGTTGGTTTATAACCGCACGATGGCTGGGCAAAATTTATTCAACGATTCCCTGCGGAGCTGTCACCATCGTTGTTGCTGCTATGATCATCTGAATCGGTTCTACCCTCCTCATCGAAATCATAGGTGTCGGATCGCAATTCTTCGTCTTCATACCGTCGAACTATATAAAAATCTTATGAAATAAAGGAAATAAAATAAAAGTAATTAACGCTGTATATTACTTACGTTTTTCATTGAGTATGGGCTGCAGAGCAGGCTCATGCAGCCAACCGCGTCGACGAATAACAAGCACCACCTAATCAATAATTATTTGATTATCAAACAATCCAGTATTATGCGCGTCAACTAAATCGCGCTGATGACACTCACACAGCATACCGCGAATTTTACGAACAACCGCCTGTGTCGGAAGTTCCCATAGGGTGATCTGTAAATTTCTTCTCCCCCACGGTGAACGCAACGACGGTCTATGCTTCAATATAAACTCTATCACTTTTCTTATCAATGAGCGCTTTACCACTCTGACCATGATTGTGCTGTTAGAGTAGTAGTAGTAGTAGTAATAACAGTAAATCAGACAATTAACTAGACATTTTTCAAAGCTGCTCACTTTTACATATATTCCCTTTACACGCTCTTTCTCTCTTTCTCTCTCTCTTTCTCTCTCTCTCTCTCTGCATATACTGCAGCGATGTTATGAATACGACTAACCAAGGAGATGGCCGCACGCGATCACTTTACAAAAGCAAGACCTAGGGAAATATTTAGCGATGGTGATGTATAAGTTATCGAGTTTCGCTGATGAATGTCATATTGTTTTCATCTAATTTCAAGGCACTCGGCCATGAGGAAAATCATCTAATTTCGTCGACGCATATTAATTAGTTTTCATGACACATTTTATCTGTATGTCGAGGTGTGCGTGTGCACATAGGTGTGCGCAAGTATGCAAGAGTTTTGGGATATATTTGTTGCTGCTGTTACTAGGCTGTTGAGGAGAATATGAGAAATATCAAAGGATATTGGTGAGCAATTTTCAGTCGTATGATTTGCAGTATCAAAAGAAGAGGCGATACAGCTAGATGGTGGGGGAAATCGATATAAAACGGAGTATAAACACCGCCGATGATTTATTCGAAAAGTTATAGTCTACACGAAAGCAATAAAAATGGCAAATAACGGTGCTACGTCTAACGCGAGTAGAAGAGGCCCTTTATAGAAAGACAGGGCGTGGCCGGCTGGCGCCAGGGCGTGTCTAGACTAGCCCCTCCTCCTCCCCACCACTAATCCCTCCCCCTGCTGCTTCCTCATTGGTTGTTCCAGGGGGCGTGTCTACCCCCACTACCCCACCCCCGTTCCTGATTGGGCCCCCACAACCCCCACCACCCCCTTGAATATGCCCCCCAGTTGTCGATAACCGAGACCCCTCCGTAGCTTTTTTTGAATTTTTGGTAATTGAAAAAAATTAATAATAGAAACGACTATTTACATCAACGGTGAATGAAAACGCTCGTTATTTTTTAGTTTCGTAAAAACCGTTTTATTTTAACATTTGCGTCCAACAAACATGTATTGTTCATCCGTAATTTTCAATGGCATCCGTGGCAGTTACGGCAAGCTGGTGGTCAACCGTCAATTTGTGTTTTCGTACCCGATTTGTTATAATGTACATAGCACTGCATGTACGAGGAGACCTCACGGTCAAGCTTCAGCTCCTCCGGTAGTTTGTCGTACAGAATTTCTATTTTTCCGCCCCAATGTTTCAACAGCAGTGGTTTCAGTATGTACGCGAGCTCAGCTTTGGTGAAGTCTCGGGGATCCTTGCAGCAGTCGATCATGAGTATACTGTCAATAGTCTTCATTGTGGAAAGAGAGGTAAGATACTTTCACCACGACGTTTCCTTTTCAACTAACTTTTTTCACAGCTGTTACCATTAGATGTATACATCTCGCGTCGTTGGCCAGCATAGTTAAATATGAAAATGTGTATGGTGGGAGTACTTTCGAATAATAAGACAAGAAATTCAAAGTTTCGAATTTATTCATACGAATTTCAAATGGTTTTGCACACGTTTGTATATACGTGTTTTTATCATCATTTTACAAAATTATATAAATAAAGCCATATATTTTTATCGTTTTTACACATTGTTGGATAATCAGCTGGCGCACGGCGATCGATATTCGTCATGCGCCTACCTGTTGCTGTGCCTGAGCACAGGACTCTCGGTTGAGCCGAGGATGGCCGAAGCAGGGCTTCGCGGAGCCGAGGCTGTGCCTCGTTGGCACGCTGCGTCGAGCGAGAGGATGTCTCTCTCGCTTGACTTCGGTTTCGCTCACCGGCTATTTCGCTCAACTGACTTCAGCGCCCAACGACGCTTTCATACTCGCAGCCATGTTGGAAATTCAGACACTTTCGCAACGGCATCGAGGAACGGCACACACAGCACACTTTTGGACCTTTCTCGTTGGCTTCTGTCACTGGATCAACTCATCACTAGTACTCAACAGGACTCAAAATCAGGTACGAGTGCATTGTTATTATTTACCATAAATTCAATGGCAATGAGGAGTTGGATTCTTATCGGTGCATCAACTTTTGTGGTCTCACTTTATGGTGGCATCGCAGCACATGTCGTGCCACGTTTCCTCTCAGCTTAATTTGCTGGTATAATTAATATCATTATGCAGGTGTACTATATTCGCTGTATTTTTCCCCAGGACATCTGCTGGAAGAGTACAGCGACTATACACTGCTCATTTTGTGCATCCTCATTATGTGTTGTATTGTGCTACGCAGTGCTGCCTGCGTAGCTTGTCTCATACATGTAGAGCACTCAAGCAATTTCAATTGTAAGTGCTCTCATTTGTTCACTGCAACCTCACTTCATTAAGCTGCTGAGAGTTTGCTGTGAATTGTTATATCTCCTTACGCACTCATTCTCTCCAGCGTGACGTGCTACGCAGCACTGACTGCTGCACGCACACCGCTCTCAGTACATACTGCACACAATTAATATAATTGTGTGCTGCTCAAGTCTCACAGACAAAATCTGATTCAATTTATTTATTTATATACAGTTTGTAATTCTCTGATTTTTGTGCATTTATTTTTATATCAACTTTGTATTTTTTCTAAGTTTAACCTAATTTTGTATTTAATTTTTAATTTGACATTAATCCAAATTACATTTGAATTATGATTGGTATGTGACTTGTGGAAGGTTAAATAAACCACTTTCTTTGAATACCATCTATGCGTCTGGTTTATTTTCACCCTGTCGTGAGTGAAGACTCATAATTTTCAATATATTTCAGAGCTGTCAAATAACAACGTACGGAAACTCGAACGCACATATAACTACCTATATACAATAATATTCATAAAGAATAAAAAATAATTTGCAAGACTGTACAGATAAATGTACGCATTTACACACACATGCACACAGACACGCGCACACACACGCGCACACACACACACACACACGGGGGGGGTCTGTAACCCCTACGTGGCGCGTCCCCAGGTGGCGGATAGGGGAACGCCTGCTAGATATATAAACCAAAAATGGAAAACACAACAAATGTTGTGCCGGTTACGGTGCAGGGGCTCGGAACCCCAGTACCGGCGGCAGGGAGTGGGCAAGCGGGCTCCCTGGCGTCGTCATCTAAGGACCGTAGTGCGACCGTGGTGGTCAACTTGGCCACAGCCAGCATTGACGCGACAAGGAAGAAGAAGCTCGAGGCATATGAGTGCCTCGGTACCAGACTAGACGAGCTTGCTGAGTACACAAACGGCAAGATGAACGTCCATAAAGAAATCAAACGGCTCATAGCTGCATGCCGAAGCAGCTACAGAACAATGGGAGCGCCGGAAAGTATGCATCAACAGGCAGTGGTGCCGCCGTCTGCAACTATGCAGACAATGCATAAGCAAAGGCTCCAGGCGGCGGTATTGAACACTTCCACGCCGCGAAGCAGTAGACCGACACCGGCGTCAGAAGAAGACCCAGCGTAGCAGAGAGTGGGAAAAAAGAAGACGGCCCCACGCCCGAGGCCCCCTCGACCAGATGTCCTGGTCATCAAGGCAAGGCTGGTGAAAGCAAGTTGTATGCCGACATCCTGCGCCAAATGCGCACGGATGATACGGTAAAAGGCATTGCCACTGACGTCGGGAAAATTCGGCGAACGACAGGGGGCGACTTGCTCTTGGTTCTGAGTCGCACCGCGGCAAAGCCGACGCACGAGCTTAAGGACTCGATGAAGGCATTCCTTGGGGACCGTGCGGAGGTCCGTGCATGGACCCAAGAAATGCAACTCGAGATCAGAGATCTCGACGAAGTTGCAGACAAAGAGGAAGTCGCGAAAGCGCTGGTATTGCAGCTGAATGCCGAAAGCATCACAGTCTCGGCAGTGAAATCGCTGCGGAAGGCATACGGTGGCACGCAAACTGCCGTTGTGAGTCTCCCAGCAACAATTGCGAGGACAGCCCTGGAACTGGGGAAAGTGAAGATCGGCTGGACAGTGTGTCGCATCCGCGAGCGAGACAACAGCCACCTGCCCCTAAGGTGCTTCAGATGCCACGACTTCGGCCACCGAGGGCAGAGCTGTAAAGGTGCAGACCGCTCAAAGCAGTGTTTGCGCTCTAGAGATGAGGGTCACCTCGCTAAGACGTGCGAAAAGGTGCCTACCTGCATGCTCTGCAAGGAGAAAGGTGCTGAGAAGGTAGATCACGGAACTGGAAGCAGCCGGTGCCCGGTCTATTTATTGGCCCTCGAGAAACACAAACAAAGGAAGAGGAAATGAGATTTTTGCAAATAAATCTCAACCACTGCGAGATAGCACAAGACCTGCTCATGCAGACGGTGCGGGAGGAGGACATTGATGTGGCAATAATTTCGGAACAATACCGAAATAGGTCAGGCCCTTCCTGGAGGGCGGATACAACAGGCTCAGCTGCTATGTGGGCTTGCGGTAGCCGCCCTATCCAGGAGATCATGAAAACGCCTGCAGAATATTTCGTGCGCGCGAAAGTTAACGGTATGCATATATACAGCTGTTATATGCCACCTCGACTGACGCAGCAGGAGTATGAGGAGGCCTTGGACCGATTGGTCAACGATGCCAGCAACCGACACCCAGTCGCCATCGCCGGGGACTTCAACGCCTGGGCCGTGGAATGGGGCAGCAAACGGACGACAGACCGAGGGCGAGCTCTTTTTGAGGCTTTCTCGGTGCTCAACCTCATGCTTCTCAACGAGGTAGTCCCAGTGTACACCAGGGGCGAGAGCAGGTCAATCATCGACCTGACATTTGTCAGCCCAGGGCTCTCAAAGAGCAACTGCTGGCAGGTAACGGAGATCTGTACACATAGCGACCACTGTGCCATCACATGGCTCATACAGCCGCCATCGATGTGTGCAAACCGCGTATCGAAGCAGGACAAAACCATCCGCTGGAAGGCGAACGCCTTCGACAAAGGCTCCCTATGTGCCTGCATGGAGGATGTCAAAATCACCGCAGAGACAGCAGAGGAAAAGACCAAGCAGGTCATGGATGCTGTCGTGAGGGCATGTGACGCTGCCATGCCGCGACGCGGCAATGGAAACCAGCACGCTCCGGCATATTGGTGGAGCGACACGATTGCTGAGCTCCGTGCCTAATGTAAGCACGCCAGGAGACTCGCCCAAAGAGCCCGAAAAAGGCCAACCTTTCCGCAACTGGAAATGGCCTTCAAGGAGGCACGGTCCGAACTCGCTAAAGCTATCAAGCATGGCAAGAGAGAGGCATAGACCAGGCTTGTGGCGGAAGTTAACAAAGACCCATTTGGGAGACCATATAGGGTTGTTATGTCAACGATCAAGACGCAGTCCCGGCAGCAGCCCACTTGCCCAATGCAACTAGGAAAAATCGTCGCGGTGTTGTTTCCCAAGCAACCAGAGTACGACTACCCAGTGCCGCGGGACGAGAGTGAGGTAGTCCCTCCCATTACTCAAGAGGAATTACTCCGGGCCACCAGGAGAGTGGGAAATACGAAGGCGCCGGGCTTGAATAACATCCCCAACACGGCGTTAAAATCAGCCATAGAAGCTGCGCCGGAACTGTTCCTGGAGATGTACAACTCGTGCCTCTCAGAGGGAACATTTCCGGTACAGTGGAAGCGACAGCGACTCGTGCTGCTCCCTAAAGGCAACAAACCGCTGGAGGAAGCCTCGGCGTATTGACCTTTGTGCATGCTGGATACAGCCGGGAAAATCCTCGAGAGGATTATTACGAATCGCATCGATGCCTCTGTCGGACATGGCCTCGCGAAAAACCAATACGGTTTCTGGAAGGGCATGTCAACCATCGAAGCCATTATCCGCGTAGTAGCCACCGCGAAAGATGCGATTTCCGGAGCGCGCTGGACTCGAGGAGCCAAGAAATACTGCTTGCTGGCTACGTTGGATATTAAAAACGCATTCAACTCAGCCAGATGGGATAGTATATGCAAGGCATTAGATCAACTGGGAACGCCAGCTTACCTGAGAGCGATGATCAAAAGCTATTTCTGTGGGAGGCGCTTGATGTACGATACAGAGAATGGTCCCGTGTATTATAAAGTCTCGGGCGGAGTTCCCCAAGGCTCGGTTCTGGGGCCGCTGCTGTGGAACCTGATGTATGACGCGTTGCTAAAGACGCAGCTACCACAGGGAGCAGAGCTAGTGGCGTTTGCCGACGACGCAGGGCTAGTCATTATGGCCAAGACCCTTCAAGAGGTTAACTGCACCTTCGAAGAGGCATATCACACCATGAGAAAGTGGATGCATTCAGTCGGTCTGGAGCTTGCGCACCATAAAACTGAACCTGTGCTCTTTACGAGTTGGAAGAAAGTCGAAACCATCACTCTGGACGTTGGTGATTGCGAAATCACGTCGCAACCTTATATCAGGTATCTCGGAGTGATGCTGGATGCAAGGCTCAGCTTCAAGCAGCATATTGAGAACGTGGCTGCTAAAGGTGCAAAAGTCAGCGCGGCACTAGCGCGACTTATGCCGAATATCGGAGGGCCCAAACAGGCGAGAAGAACACTGCTTGCAACAGTTGTAACATCGATACTGTTGTACGCTGCGCCGATTTGGCACGAGGCACTTAAGGTTGCTTAATACCAAAGAGAAATGGTGTCGGTATACCGCGGAACTCTTCTGAGAGTTGCTGCCGGGTACCGCACGATATCGTACGAGACAGTATGTGTAGTGGCTGGCATGCCACCGCTGGAAATTCTTGGAGACGAGCGGAGCAGGATCTACACCCGAGGTCGGCGGACTCCACTCGACAAGGAGATTATTGCCAAGGAGGAAAAGGCAGCGTCACTACTGCAATGGCAGCAGCGCTGGGACGAGTCGCCTAAGTGCAGATGGACACATCGGCTGATTCCGTCGTTGAGGCGTGGGTGAACCGCAACCATGGGGAGGTAGGTTTTTATCTTACTCAGCTTCTAACGGACCATGGCTGTTTTCGAAAATACCTTCACGGATTTAAGCTGGACGACAGTGAGGACTGCCCAGCTTGCAACGTGGCCGAAAACGCAGAGCATGTCTTTTTTATGTGCCCACGTTTTAACAACGAGCGAGGTCAGCTTCAGGAGCATCTCAGCGAACGGATTACTCCGGATAACATCGTGAAACTCATGCTCGATGCAGCAGATTCATGGAGCAGTATTGAGGACTTTGCAACGGCAGTCTTGAAGAAGTTGCGCGCAGAAGAACGGCAAAGACATGAGTCAGATTAAAACCCTGACGCGGGCGTAGCCGATCCCTTGCCCCGCGAAGTAATGCCTGACGGCGGTACCGCGGGGGGCAGCACAAGGCAGGGACGAAGGGAGGTGGTTCTAGTGGGTCTTTTTGAAAATTTCCACCTACCCACGGAAAAAAAAAAAAAAAGACACACACACGCACACAGGCGAGCGCATTCTATTCAGATGTTGATACATATTTACATATTTACAAAAGTTTATATTACAAATAGATGTTACTAGCCATCATCAACATCGTTATCTTTAAACGAAACGGTAGTGATAACCGGTGTGTAATATGGCGACTTTACGACATACGACACGACAAGTTTTGTACATTGTACGGGTGATGACGTTGTGGAGGAGTGTTCTTTGAATTGATTGAAATTTTAAATTAAATACTGTATTACCAAACGACGGTATTTCTGATTGTATAAGTTCACTTATTGAATTAAAATTAATTGTTTCCGAGTTTTTATAATTCAAACTTATCCCCTTTACTTTACAAACGGTGTCCACCACCGCTTCAGGATCCTCGGTAGTCGTAACCGTATAACCATAAAATTTCGGACCCCCGGAGACGAACGAGTTGATATAAGCGTTCGGAGCCACCGATATCAACTCGTTGGTCATGTCACCGAGGAGATTACCTACCCAGGGTTCCCAAGCATCATCACCAGTACTCACGTAAATAACAGAGTCCGTGTCGTAATACAAAATCCGTCTGTCCAATAGCTCGAGGTAGCTATAAAGTTTCAGACGGGCCAAGGCCGTTGTAAATGCAGCTATAACCACACTAGTGCTCGGGTCAACCTCTCGCCTCCTGTTTAATTTTCAAAAATGTATTTACATAAGAGGCAAACAGTCCACTTTCGCGTGTAACGGGATTGTACATTGTTGTTTTGTACGCCCATATCATCGAAATTTTTAAGATTTCATAGCCCGTATCTATTGCCTTCCGCACCTCATCCATCACCCAGGTACCGGTGAAAGCCCTGTCGTCAGGGTTCTCATGAATGCACGAAGCTTGAGCCATAGAGTCTGTACACTTACGGCACAGAGCAAATAGCAGTCTCTCGTGCATTCGAACAGGTAGCACGTGGTGAAAGAGGTGGCGCGGAGGCAGAACGGTACACTCGACCAAACCGTTGACCGTTACACCAAGAGCATCGAGTGAAGCCCCCAAAAAATCGTCGCACTCGGTAGCGATATATATTTTCGGGTGCCCCACCGGGAAGCGACCTGTCTTACATATATAAGGATACAGCGAGCAGATATCGATGTACGATATCTTCTCCCCTGGTGCGACATCGTAGGAGGTGACGATATTACCTGTGCGACCACCATAAAACGCTACACGAGGGTTCAAACTTTCTGTGTTGCGCCGTGGATGATTTTTAAAAAATTCGTTTACGCGTGGCTCGACTTTGCGGAGTATATTGAAGTTACACTCTCACATCTCCACCAATTCGTAACCATGCGAACGAATTTTTAAACTCATTGCTGCAGTACGCTCATATCGAGTGTCCATACTCTCGTTACCAGCGTGAGACTTTCTCGCGCGATCGTTTAGAAAACACTCACGGTATCCGTGCCAGTAACAACCATAGTATTGATAAACAATACGACGATTGTTTACCTCTAGATAGCCGTCGACACGTGGCCCTTCGGGTAGCTTATATTCACGGTCGCGAGCCGCGGGAATAAGCGCATGACCGAGCTCATGCTCGACCCATAATAGCCAGTCGACGGCCTGCTGTGAGTGATTTTCCGCACGCATATAACCACCGGCAGGTATAAGACTAATTGCATCGGGTCTTAGAAAATTACTACGGTACACGACCGAGCAAGCCGATGCTATCGTAGGGGCCTCGGTGAATAGGCATGTATTACCTACAGATAAAAATATTTTCCGAAATTCGAAGCAAGCTCGACGGAGTATGTCAACATCCATCTTGCAATACTTAAAAATTTCTTTTTCGAAATCAAATGTCACGGCTTTATCGACTTGCTCAGTGTACCATTCGTAAAATTCCGCGCGGTCTGGTTTACTCATTGTGTCGGGCGAGTAATACGGAGCTGCGGGGAGAACACCGTTATATCCTCGTGCATCTTCAGTGTTGAAGAGGTGCGGGAAATAACCCTTGGTCAGTTGCTCGCTAAACTCAAAGGCTTTGGGTAGTGCACTGAGTCGCATATGAAAATAATCTATGCTGTCTATATAAGTCGTGCGGCCCACTCGCATTGAAACTATTGAATTACCGGTCAAGATTATACTCGGTGTGGGCATATCCGTGGAACGTACTACGATACTTCGCAATATAAATTGGCTGTCAAATGCCTTGGCGTTGTGTGCAATATACACTATATTACGAAACTTCGTAGAAGGTCGGACTGCCAAATCTACAAATTCATCTACTGGATTATTGTTAAATAAAAACTCTCGCACACCGCACAACGAGCAACGGCTCAAGGGTAGATGCTCTCCCGCTGAAAAACAAAGCTCACACAGCTGTTGCGCTACACAGTGAGTGACTACGTGCTCGAACGAGGCGTCTCCCGTATTTGGAGTAATATACGGCTTATGCTGGCGCGTTTCAAAATCGTAAAATATAAATAGCGTTTCTGGGTGTCCCGCCACTGGTTCCAATTCTTTCCGTGGTTTGACAATTTGCATATAGCAACGATCATTATAGCCATGCGAATTACGACATAAACGATAAAAAGAAACACTGCATTCGTAAATGTTGTGCTTATTACTCATAACTTTATTACAAGATTTACAAATACGGTAAGTTTCGCAAATAGATTTTTGAACCTGTTGCACCTTATAGCGGTTAACCAACGGTTTTAAATGGTTGGCGAAACACAAGGGGTTGTAGAACATTCGTCCACAATCGTCGCACGACTTCTGACTATTCACAGCAGGGGGCACTGTTTGCCTAGTACCCGCCACCGGACCAGCCACGAGCTCTTTATCAGCCTTTGGGACTAACTCTTTAGTACAGGGCGGCACACTGAAGCATCGTGGACACTTACTCGTGCAACGATGCTCGAATTCACGACGGTAAGATTTATTGCACGGTATACAATAATTCTTACCACCTGCTGCGCCCATTAGGTTGATGATTGGCGAATAGTGTTTTAAAATAGCACTGTACGCTATATTAACAACCTCAGATGACCCCTGCATTTCGAAAGACGTTTGTCCATCAAAAAGTGGGGGTACACCTGTACCGAGTGACTCCCAGTCGTATACCACGATAGCAATCCTCAAAGGCATGAGGTATCTTTGGACATTTGTTATTTCCGGAATACCACAGCCTTCTAGAGGTATTTGCACACCAGCCAGCTGAACAAGAGATTGCGCTTTTTCACGTTGGTCGGGCGACGCCCCTTGTCGTATACGCGTCCAAGCTATTTCCGAGTCTTTGCTGCGTTCGCGTTTATGTACGTTCTTTGCAAGAGCTACAACGATCGAGCGCGGAAAACACAAATTATCACCGTTTTGTATTATACAAACCACGGATCGACTCTTCACCATTGACACACGGAGCCCCTGACCAGTAGGCACCGCTACATACGTAACGGTGAATCGCAACGTGTCAGAGGCCGCGAGAACCCTTGCGCTCTGATTCATGGCACACATCAAAGCCCATAGGGCTTCATCAGTGAACCGTGAAATAGGCCTCAATGATATACCCGCTCTGCCGTCTGCCATCCCGTCAGTGACAAAACCCACACCTATTAAATCTGTGTCATCGCGAGCGTTTACGAAATAATCGTGAATATCTCGGATGGAGTTACGGATCCACGTGACCGGATTTATACGACGACGACGACAAAGAGGACACGGTGGAAGCCAGTCACGGTATTGGCGACAGCAGCAGAGGCCAGTGAGCTATAAAATATCCAGATTTCAGGATTTGTTTTACGCTCAGGGGGCCCAAGTCATGCCTCGCACAACCGCACAGCAACAAGATCATCGTCCTCGTCGCAGAAGTCGGAATCATCCCCGACCGTACCATCCGCGTGATAGTAAGGTATCACGCGGGTGCGAATAAATATCGCCTCTTCGTGCAGGGCAATACCTTGCTCGTGAGGCGGTGGTGACTCGAGACTATCGGGGATATTCGCGACCTCATGCACGACAACAGATGCAACATCATGCGACTGATCATCTATTAGAAAATGAATTTTATTAATTCATCTTCATAAAATAATCTAATACTAAATATTTAAAAAATTATTTTTACGTACCATCATACGATTCATCCGTGGACTCTGTAGTTGCCTCGTCTATATTTAGAGGCCTCAGCGCAACCATCACTGGCTCTTCGTCTTCCTCTATCCCCGGCTGTTCAGGATCCGGGCTAGCCGGACTGCTGGGGACATCATCGTCGGTGGAGCTGTCGCTGTCGTCTTCCTCCTCATCCTCCTCCATAGCCTCATCATCAGCGTCTCTCAAATGATCGGGTTCCTGGTTGTCGTAATCATCAGCGATGAAGAACATATCGGCCTCGTCACCGTCGTCAGCGT
Organism: Cylloceria caligata; assembly: GCA_963942595.1. NCBI lineage: Eukaryota > Metazoa > Arthropoda > Insecta > Hymenoptera > Ichneumonidae > Cylloceria > Cylloceria caligata. The sequence goes on from OZ012705.1 coordinate 62,796,427, forward strand.
CAGCGTCGTTTTCGCTGCTACTTGACGCAAGTAGCGAGCGCATAGCTGTAAGGGAAATAAAAATTTACCGTGTCTTTAAAGAAAAACATTTTGTTTTTCACTCTTTTGTTTTTTATTTTTTAATCTAGCTAAAATATTTTTATTATTTTTTCAAAAATTGAATAAAATACATTGCCACCGCTAACGAGTCTACGAAGTAAGTTTAACTGTGATTGATTGATTGACGGAAAGTGTATTAATTTTTGCGAGATAGAGTGAAAATGGATTAAAAATTAATTCACTTTTTGTCAACCAATTAAAGTAAAACTTGGTTCATACCCTTACTGGTGTCGATAATGTATTTTATTTAATTTTTTGAAAATTAATACAAAAAATTTTTAATAAAAATTATTTTTACGGTTTTAAAAAAGTACAAAATTAAACCACTTTCAATCAAGCGATCAAGGTAAAAACAATAATACAATTTTAAGTAATAAAAAAATACTTTTCTAGATTAAAAAAGTAAAATACAAAAGAGCTGTTGTGCCGCGGAATATTCGTACTTCGTATATTCGGGAATATTCCATAGCAAAGTAACATTGGAATTCGTTCAAGACAGGAAACGAAGTCCAATGCCCGATCGTACGATCGACACCAAGAACGCCGACGCAGCATGAGCGACTCGCTTGGCGTTCGACGATAGGCTAACGCTAAAATTGCGAATTAAGGGATTTTCGTGAAGACAGTTAGCAACTGCTTTACGAAAAGAGAGTATTAAATTAGATTGAAAAGAGAACGGTTGGTTCCTCGTTTAATACTCGAAACAACGCATTATTGTACTTCTTACTTTGATATATAAATAGGCAACGGAAAGTTACCGTCGCTTATAATAAATACTTCCATTTATATAAATTCGCGTTTCCATCTTTTACTCGAGATCCATCTCCTTATCGGCAAACGATCCCAAAAAATAATATATATTTTAATATTATACCGACTACCGAATAATCCAATTACTCGGTACCGGCATAACATTTGGTGGCAGTGGTGGGATCTGCCGAAGTTAAGTGATTCGTGATTTATTAGGACAAAAGTGTTTTGGACAAAGTTGAGAATACTCTGAAGTGACGACTACGACGCGTGCAAGGACACCAGTGTAGTTCGTGAAAACCCGACTAATCTAACGCGAAGACGCAAAGTGAACGTCGGTGCGGGGTGACGTATCGGTCAACCGTTTAAAGTCCCGATTGACGGTGTCACGTCAAGTCGCGGAAAACCGCACAAAGTGTGCAGCCGAGTACGCAAAGCAGCTGCTCGAGAAGAAGCCGTCGCGCAACCATTGGCGACGCACCAAAGACGAACCCAGGAACCAACGGAGATACGAGTCAACGGTACCAGGGAGGATAACTGGACCAGCCTTCGAGGGAAGCTACGAGACAACAGGTCTACAGCACCGGAGGAACGGCACCCGAGAACAACAGCATGGAAAGGACCGTCTACCAGATCATCTTTCTGTAAGTGGCGGTTACTTTATACTTATACACATAGCCGGTAAACTGAAGCCAGATAGGACAAAAATTTTGAAATTTTGAAAAAACAAAATTAATAATTTTGCCAAAGCCAGTGTAGAATCGATATTTGGGAATATTCTAAAGTAGAGTTAGCCGAGAAATTTGCAAGCATGTCAGATCCTAGAGGAGCCCGACCAAGAAATAGGGGCAATTCGCTAGAGACGACGTTGCCCGGCGAAGAGGTAGACCCTACAGCCGGTTTAGCTGCAGCAGTAGGAGACATCGTTTACGAAGCGCGCAGGGCGCTATTCGAGCTCTCGCCGTCGGGTCGAATCCCTTCGACGAGACAAGAGGCCCTTGCAGACCGACTAACGGCCCAGTTCGGCGTAAACCCACGTAGGGGTGCGTCGTTCGGGGATTTCGACAGCGACGGTAGCGACGACGTGTTTAATATAGCTACTGGCGAGCGAACTCCCGAGCACATCACCGAGGAAATGGTTGAGCGGGAAATAGAAAACATGCGAACCATAGATCGTGTAGGTTTTTCAGCAGCTACCGGTACGACAGCCCGGTCGGTACCAGCGAGAGTACGCGATCGGTTGGAGGCGGTCGACCGAAGCCAACGCGACATGGAAAGAGCGCGACGCCAGTATGAAAGGCTGCAGCGTGAGCACGATCGAGGCCAACGCGAACTTGATCGCGAACTAAGGGAGGCAGAAACGCCGTCGGCAAGACGGAATTTGGCCGACACGCTGAACGAGGTTGGTGCGGACGAGTACGAGCTCATCCACTCCTTAAGAGAGCAAATTGCCGAGCTCCAGCGACGGCTAGGAGGAGCAGGGATGGAGGACATCCCGCCCCCCGCACTGCCCCCGAGACGCACGCGGTTCGAAGAGACGCAGAGGCCCTCAAATATGCTCAGCCTCAGCCTCGGAATAAAAATGGTAAAAACGTTCGACGGCAAGGACTCGAAGGCTTTGCCGCTCTTCTTAAAGTCTTGCGAGACGATATTCCGCAGGGTAGCAGAAGAGGAGCATGACACTCTACTGGAGTTAATAGTCATGAGTAAGCTAGAGGGTGCAGCAGCGAGACAACTGCAGCACAAAACCATTAGCACCATGGCGCAACTAAGGAGCGAATTAGAAGCGTTGTACGGACAACAGAAGTCCCTGGCCGCGTTGCAAATGGAGTTCAGCTCCCTCCGGCAAGGACAGAACGAGGACATCGCCGCCTATGCGGCAAGAACGGAGAGAATCACGGTAGACATCGCCGAAATCCTCTGCGAGCCGTTGCAAACGGAGGATCAAAAGATCACCGTCGAGAGCGTCACACGACGAAGCGCACAGGCCAACTTCGAGAACGGCCTGCACGGCCAGGTGCAAGTGCTGGTGCGTGCGAGAAACTACTAAACGCTGCATGACTCTGTGGCTGGGGCCATAGAGATAACCAACATGGTGCAGCCTAAGGGAGGGCTAGGAGGAGCGTCAAGCCACCCCAGAAGTTCTCAGGGCGCACCATCCCGGCAGGGTGAAAATTGTTTCTCCTGCGGGAAAGCCGGACATATGGCACGTGACTGCACCCGGAGATCGGGAAGAGTAAGTTTGCCAATGCCCAGCGAAAACAAGTCCATAAACAACGTAGACATCGTATGTAACTACTGCCAGAAGAAGGGCCACGTGTGGAGGGACTGTAGGAAAAGATTGTCCCAAAATAAGAACGAGCCAGCGCAGACGCCGCAGCATAATCGACGTCCAAGGAACTCCGGAGGTCAGAATGAAAAAACCACAGTTAATGCCGGAACGAGTCGAACAGAGACCGATGCCAGCCCGCTGGGAACGATGAGGATAAACACGCTCACGGCTCAGCAGAAACCTGCGTGCAGAAAGAGGAAGACAACGCAGCAGTTACTGCAAGTAACGCTGCCGGCACCCTGCGCAACGACCAGCGACTTTCACATCGTCGCGCCGTTGGCTGTGACCGGAGTACTTACCCTTAAAGCGGACACAGGGGCCCAGTGCAGTATACTGAAAGAAGGATGTCTCAAGCCCGAGACCATGGTGAGCAGGTGCTCCGTGGAATTACAGGGTGTGGCGGGCGAAAAATTCACTTCCCTCGAGATAGCTAAAATTGTACTCGAGACACCGGCTCTAAATGTAGAGCATTGGTTCTACATCGTTCCGAACAATGTGCCGTTGAAGGTCAACGGATTACTTGGCATGGACTTTATCAAGCAGCATAAAGCGGACATCCTGCATGGCGAGATGCTCAAGTTGTATGGGCACTGCATGCCGCTACGGGACGGCGCGATATATTCGTTACCACGCGGTAGAACTGCCGCCACGTGCAAATACATAGGCTTGCTTACAAAGATAAATCTTCCTTCCGGAAACGGGCCTAACATGGATGCCGCCAAGAAAAATAAATTTGTCAGACTACCTACAAGGAGTAGGATCGGCCGAGGCATCATAGAGAGACCCCGTGTCACACCGTCAAGAACCAAAAGAGTGAGTTTAAATGTTCCTAAACACAACGGGGAAGTGCAACAGCCGACGGTGACATGCGAGCCGTCGGAGATAGCGAAGACCGTACGTACCCGCCAGGTCAAGGTACTGCGCGTTAGCTCAGAGAGCACGGGGAAGAAGGCCAAACGGTTTGCGCAGCGCCAACGAAAGCCCGACTTGATGCCCCCCAGCAGTGAAAAACAAGCAGCTCGCGCAGGAATAGTGTGCGAATACAACGGTGTATTCCAACTACGAGGGAACAAGCGACAGCGCACGCATGAGGTGCAAGATCGCGCACCCTTTAAGGTCGGATCGAAGGACCTAGGATCGCAACCCTTGCCTGGGAAGACCGTAAAATCGGGGCATGGGTCCGGTAAAATGCAGAAAGCCGGAAAAAGAAATACTGTTGCAGATGCTCTTAGTCGCACATATGCGACCACACGAGCCCAAGTGGAACAGGACAGAAAGTCCCACAAAAAAGAGAATGATAGCGCAATCGGGTATACGAACAGCCGCACAAAGCGGAGAGTCGAGGATACCCAAGGCAACCAGTATAACTCGTCGACATAGTAACACACGGAGTAAGAGCTACTCGCGATAGTATTGGCCCTAGCTCAATTCCGGCCATATATTTAAGGTACCCGTTTCACAGTAGTGACGGACCACCAACCGCTCACCTGGCTGTTCGGAGTAAAGGACCCAGGTTCGAGATTGATGCGTTGGAAAATTAAATTGGCAGAACATGAGTTCAATGTAGAGTACAAGGCAGGTAAGCGCAATACGAATGCAGATGCGCTTAGTAGAATATGCCTTACTACGAGGGCCCAAGCGAGAGCGAAGAACGAAGTCCGTGTGTCGAAAGAGGACAGCACAATGGGGCAACTCGGCACAACGAATGACCGCACAAAGCGGACGGCTGAAGATACCCCGTATAGCCATAGTAGCTCCCTGGAGCGAGAGATCGAGCCCGCCCGCGAGAGAGACGAGGACAGTAAGCGCCCGGGTACGGACAGCCGCACAAAGCGGAGAGCCGAGAATTCTCCGGGCCAGACTAGCAACGCGGCAGAGAGAGAGGCCGCGCTGGCCAATGCGCCAGAAGAGGATAGAGAGATTCGCAGCGTACCTGCAGAACGCTCTACTGAACCCCACAGCCCCGCCGAAAAGCCGTGCGGTCGGGGAAGGGGTAGACCACGCAAGCTACATACGCAGGCCACTGGTAAGACTGCGAGCACCGCTGACAAGGACAGAGCGGGCCCAGCACAGTATGGCGGACCCGCGAAGCGCGGAAGGCCGCGAAAAGTAAACGTTGCAAGGCCGCTCGAGACAGAGAGCGACCCAACGGCGGAGCTACCGGTGGGCACACCGAGCGAAGAAACTGCGGACAGAGCACCGCAAAGGCCTGCTGAGGAAGCGAGGCACGGCGGGGCCCGTAGCCCACGAACTTCCTGCAGCGCGGATGAAGACAGCGCGATAAAAGAGTATAGCGACTGCCGCAGTGGCGTAGCCACTCCTTCTGCCGATGACCGCCAGAAAATAATTAGAGAATACCACGACACCCCCATAGGAGGGCATCAAGGTATACGGCGCACGTTACATCGAATTCGGACCAAATACAACTGGCCCGGCCTGAGAAGAGATCTAGAGAATTATATATCGTCTTGCGAATCCTGTCAAAAGAATAAAATCAGCAAAAGGGAACGAGTGCCGATGGTGGTAACGGACAACCCATCGAGGTCATTTGAAAAAGTTGCGGTCGACATCGTAGGACCGCTACCGGAAAGCGTCAACGGGAAAAAATATATACTTACGATTCAAGACGCACTTACCGAGTACAGCGCAGCGATTCCACTGCCGAACCAAGAGGCTTCGACAGTAGCAAAGGCGCTCGTAGAAGAATTGATTTGCCGGCACGGGACACCGGAAATAATATTATCGGATCAAGGCACGAACTTCCTCAGCTCGACCTTCAAAGAGATATGTCGACTGCTCCGAATCAAGAAGATACAAACGACGGCCTACCATCCGGAATCAAATGGCGCGCTAGAAAGATCGCATCGCACCCTCGCGAATATCTGAAAAATTTCATAAATGAGGATCAAGGAAATTGGGACGAGTGGCTGCCGTATGCGATGTTCACGTACAACACCACTCCACATACGGGGACCGGACTGTCGCCCCACGTGTTGGTGTGCGGACGCGAGGCCGAATTGCCGACCGCCGTGAAATAAGAACCACGCAGCACTTATGCCTACGATGACTACGTCCACGAGTTACGCGAGCGATTACGCGCCGCATGGACTGTAGCACGAGACAACCTGGAAGGCGCGAAAAGACGGTCGAAGACTACATACGACCATGGCGCACAGGTGCAGGAGTACCGCGTCGGCGAACGCGTACTCTTCCGTGAAGAGACGGTGCGAAGGGGGCGGTCGCCAAGACCCCGAAGTGGATGGGTCCTCACGAAATAATAGAGAAGAGGCCCCCCGTCAACTACGTGGTCCGGAAGGGACGTAAAATCCAGGCGGTGCACGCAAACCGCCTGAAGCTTTTTATCGAGCACTAATAGCTCAGGAATTGAGGAATTCGAATACTTATAGGTAGTTAAAACTAAATATTGGCTAGAAAATAAATGTGGGAAGGAGCCCCTCAGGATGCAGGGTAGGGAGCTCCAATAAAATAGAAGAGGTCTTAGGAGACCCAATTTTATCAACTAGAAAAAGAGCGTATACATATCGGAAAAATATATTGAACAAAACCATTTCATTACGCAATCCGGAGGGGACGGAATACTGTGACCGTGCCAGAAAAGCACCACGAAAAATGTATAGCGTAATAATACTGACACAGGATAGTGTTCGGCGTAGAGTGTAAAAAGAATACCGCGCACACTCTATTCGGTTGATATACACATGTTAATGAGCCTCAGAGTGAGGAAGAAGGCACGCGTAGACAATCTAGTCCCAACGCTGAATAGAGCACAGAAAGGCCTACAGCGAAAATGGACGCAGATAACGGCGAGAAATGCGCGAAAAGGGTTATCTAACTAACCCATCCCCTCATCGTCCTAATGCAAGAGCAAGGGTGATAGCTATACGTCGCGCCAACCCTAGAGAAATTGTGGGAAAAATCCCACTCGGCTTAAAATGTTAAATAATACGGGAATACTGGCTTTGGTAGGCGTATGTATAGTAACCGCCCGAGATTTCAGCATCAAAACCATGGGGCGAACATCGCAGATCATCCGAAAAAACTACCTCTCGTCGTTCAATTTAAAATTAACGGAAATTGAAGTTCAGGCACCCCCTACGCAGACCGAGAGGACAATTCCATTACAGAGCGTGCTGCGAGACCCGGAAGAGCTTCGAAAGCTCGGAGCTCGAGCCGACCAAATCATGGACAACCTCAATACTGCCGGAGACGGGATGCAACACATCCACAATCTGAGTTTTTACTCACTGGGTGCAGTAGCGCCAATAGCCTTGGTTGGCTATGTTCTATTTGAATGTTATAGATATCAACGAAACCGAACACCAACAAGGACAAGCGAGGCAACGACCCCGGCAACAGCCGAGGTAAACATCAACCTCGAGCCGATCGGACGACAACAGCGAGAAGAGCAACCGCGATCCGAGCTGGCCAGGTTATGCACCCGTCCCCCCAACCGAGAACGACCCGCTCGGCACGAAAAACGATAAGAAGCAAAAGGAAAAACTTCATCGTTACAAATGAAAAAATGAAAAATTTTATTGTATTGTTATATAACTTCAAACGAGAAACCAATCGAAGAAAAAATTTTTTAAAGAAAAAATTTTTCCTCTTAAGGGGGGAGGGATGTTGTGCCGCGGAATATTCGTACTTCGTATATTCGGGAATATTCCATAGCAAAGTAACATTGGAATTCGTTCAAGACAGGAAACGAAGTCCAATGTCCGATCGTACGATCGACACCAAGAACGCCGACGCAGCATGAGCGACTCGCTTGGCGTTCGGCGATAGGCTAACGCTAAAATTGCGAATTAAGGGATTTTCGTGAAGACAGTTAGCAACTGCTTTACGAAAAGACAGTATTAAATTAGATTGAAAAGAGAACGGTTGGTTCCTCGTTTAATACTCGAAACAACGCATTATTGTACTTCTTACTTTGATATATAAATAGGCAACGGAAAGTTACCGTTGCTTATAATAAATACTTCCATTTATATAAATTCGCGTTTCCATCTTTTACTCGAGATCCATCTCCTTATCGGCAAACGGTCCCAAAAAATAATAACTTTTAATATTATACCGACTACCGAATAATCCAATTACTCGGTACCGGCATAACAGAGCAAATAACAAAAAGACGATAAAAACTCCAAATTTTCTACACAAATACTCTATTGCTGAACACTGTAAGGGGGTGATTTTACATGTATCAGTATCTTAAAATAAATGAGCGAGTGAAAATAAAAATGTATCGTCTTTAAAGAAAAACGTTTTGTTTTTATTAAAATTTGTTAATTACGTAAAAAATTTTTACTATTTTTCAAAAATTGAATAAATACATTGCCGACACCGACGAGTTTAACGAACCAAGTTTTGCATTGATTGATGAAAGTGTATTAATTTTCGCGCAGCAAAGCGAAAGTGGATTAAAAATTAAGCCACTTTTCGTCAACGAAAGTGGATTAAAAATTAAGCCACTTTTCGTCAACCAGTTAAAATAAAACTTGGTTCTCGACGATATGACGCTCACAATGTATTTTTATTACATTTTTGACAACAATAATAATATTATTAAATTATAAAAAATTAGTTTTTATCTTCTACTCGTTCAATCATTTTAAGATTGATAAATATTTAAATAATAAAAATTATTTCAATGAAATAAAATATACAAAATGAAAGTAAAAAAGAACACATAACAAAACTTTTTTCTTTTAAGACGACAAATAAATTTTTTCAAATTGTACTCACCATGGCGATTTTCGGCGGCCATAATCAATTCGTTTAGCGGCCTGTGTAAGAGTCCACTGTGATTGGTAAGATGTTCGACCACATATTGTAGACCACATAACGGGCCACTCACGTAAGCAGTGGTAATCGATTCTGCATCACCACGCAGCAACACTTCACTGAACGCTGCGCGGAGACGTTGGAACGTAAATTTCGCGATATTTACGAACCACCGCCGTGTAAAGCGCCGCACCAATCACGGCTCCCGACGTATGAATACGCGAGCCGTTGCGCGCACTACGTACAGAAGGACACGTCTACGTGAATCCATTTTTTAAAAACGCGAAATAACGATGCTACACTGTCAGGATGATAGTTGTAGAACGTTTGAACGTTGAATAATACGCGAACTACGGTTTCACGCAATTTTGTACCTTAACTCGAATACCCCCACTACCCTCTATATATATATTTCGACTTCACCATAAATGCAGAAATCGAGGAAAATTTTGAAAGATAGCAATCTTGAGTCCCTGTACAGTGACAGAGTGTCTTCACAAGGGGTTGAGGGCTACACACAGCCGTGCACTATTTCTTAAAGATAATTTATTTTGTACTACCTCTTTGGAAAGGCTGTAAACATGAACCCATTCACGCCTACCGTTTTCTCTAATAAGCTGCATTGTCTAAACAGACATTCTTACAACGACAACGCTGCTTCAGTGTCAACCAGCGTAGGCGCCTACTATTTCTTAAAGATGATTCAATTTCTACTAGCACTTTGGCTAGAGTGTAAACATGAAGCGCTACACTCCGCCCTTTTTTCTAAGAAAGCTGTATTGTCTGAAACAGACATTCTTAATTTACACTTATATATGCACTTTTGGTATCCATTTACAATACGGTAATACGAAACGTCTGCCGTTTTTATACTAGACTGCATTGACAAAATAGACAGGCTCTATTTATATATACATCTGTTTGCAATATACGCAAACATTCTACGACAGTTTTTCCATCAGGGGCTGTGTATTTACAAAAAAAAAAAAAAAAAAAAAAAAAAAAAAAAAAAAAAAAAAAAAACCTAACATTTACATAAACACTTGTGACCTAGCTTATTTTACATAATTATATTCAGTATACATTCTTATAATAAATTCATTTTCAAAAATATATTACGAGAAATTTTTCGTTCTCGCTACTCTCTTTACATTTAATTAAATTCATATTTACTTATTCAAACATGGTATACCCGGCAAACGTTACATTGTCAATCAACCCTTACACTGCTACGACAATGATAATTATCAGACTTTGGTGGAAAAATGAAAACCCTCTAGTGACGTAATAAATTATGTTCCAATGTACAGACGCTAGATATTAAATTTGTATATGGTCAATACAATACGGCGCCTGTTTATACCTATTTACAGCCGGTCGTATTGACTGCGCTGACCCTCGAGGGGGTCATAGATACTTTCTCGTACAGGTAGACGCACAATATGAAAATTCGTATATTTATTCTTATCCGTATAACGTTCAAGTGTTTTCCATCTACCGTAGACTCATTAAAATGCAAAATTCTTTCGACCATCACTGAAACGTAACTACATCAGGCCAGAGGGGGGTTTGCTATAATGTTCCAAATTTTACGCTATGAAATATCTATTTGTGATGAAATAAACAATTTTTACACTACAATAATTTGTAGTATACAGAAGTATAACTTCTCTATATGCTCTACTAAGTTTACGTTGGTGGGGGTAAACACTTGCCCCCACTATTCCAACATATGAGACGATTCACACCTGTCTATAAAAACATTTGTAGAGAGGTTCAGGTGGCAGTCCGACCCGTGACAAGCTACGAAATACAGTTATCGTAGCTTCGTTTCCCTGATCATTTATTCATTTTTCCGTGTCGCTCTGTTGTATTTATATCAACCATGGAACATTTTGCAGCACCGTTGTTGCTTGCTACAACATACAATTTGAACTACACGGAAACAAAGAGGATAACTGTGGGTCTTCAGGTACGCGCAAGCGGTGACGTTACACCGGTCGTTAAGCTGCAGCATAATAACTCGTCGGGTGGTATTACCTTTGAATCTACAAAGTGGTGTAAACCACAAGATACCTTGACCGAGATATCATCATATTTCGGGGCCTGTACGAATTATGGCTGGAAAGCTGATCAACGCATCCGTAAAACACTCAACGTCGATGACTGCGAGATTCACTTTGCGTCCTCGTTTGGCTCAAAATCCATTGTTTTGGACCAAGCCAAGGACGATGTGGTCGCCGAGGACGTCAACCCTAACGATGAAAATACACAGGTGCAACCACCACCACAGAAGAAGAAGAAGAAAAACATCTATTCACCGAGTACAGTTATGTAAAAGAAATCTTTTGATGGACTATGCATCGTAACACCGTGTGTCGATGAGCGCTTCAGGCGGCTCCAGCGCTACGTCGTTTATGTGAAAAACTGTATCGATGTTCTATGTGCTGAATTAGTTATAGTTATTCCCGCTAAAGAACTAGTCGAGAATGTGGACCAAGTGCGTATTAAAACTCTTTTGACACAGAATAGCTCTAATCTGTGTGAAGCTGTACGTCATCGATTGGATCCCTCATTCCTTGAACATTTCGATATATTGTTCCTGGAGTTGCAGATATTTGGTGTTCCGTTCATAACACAGGAGGTGAAAAAATTAATCACAGACATTTCTCTGGTGGCTTCAAAACCGTTTGAAGAATGATGATGATAACACATGATTCTGATGATAATAATTAATTTTACCAGTTGTAGATGTTAAGGTAATTATTGCGTTACTTTTCTTAAATGCACATGTGACTCGTCGTCGATAACCCTTCCCACCCATGTCTCGCCTCAGTATAAATTGAAATTATTAATATTTTTATGTATAATACTCTCTACAATAAAGAAACATGTATGCTATTTAAACGTGTTTTTTACTCAGCATCATCAGCATTAATAGTTGCTTTGAAAAATTTATTTAAAATGTACGTCAAATAGTGAAAACAAAAAAAATCACAATCTTCTGAATACACATGCGCTTTAAAAGCTAAATTGTGCGCATGTGCCGCGGCGACACACGCTCGCTTATAAGCTTATGACCAGGCCAGCGTGTATCTGTATGAGCCGAATCGCGCCCGCGCACACGTCTGATAAGCTAATAACGACGTGTGGGTACGCGCCGCCGCCGCCGCCGCCGCCGCCGCCGCCGCCGCCCGGCTGGGAAACACGCTTATTGTGCACTTGGTGTATGCGATTTTGCATCTCGTTGCTCTACGATATTCACTGTCATCATCATCATCATCAATAGTATCGTGGATTTGTCACGCTTCATAAGTAAAAATAATGGATGTACGCTGGAAACAGCCGTGGACGGAGCTGATTTGTGGCCTTACTGGATGTGGAAAAACAGTTTTCGTGAGAAAATTTCCAAAGTTTCTCAATTCAATGATTAACGTTGAATTTGACCGAATTATTTTTTATTATGGAGATACTCTCGATTCTGATATCGCTGCTCTGAATAACACATGTGAACAACAACAAAAGTCGTCGTTAATTACTAAGACCGTAAGTAATAAAAAATCCAAAATCCCAAAAATTGAATTTACCGCGGGTCTACCGCAACAGGATGATTATTCGAGCGACAATAAGTTGAAAAAATAGGTTATTATCGATGATTCAATGCGCGAATCCTCAAATAATACCATTGTCGACCTTTTCATAAAAGGTAGCCATCATAAAAATATTAGTGTGATTTTTATAACACAAAATATTTTCCATCAGGGACATGGACAACGTGATATATCATTAAACGCCAATTATATGGTGATATTTAAAAATCCACGTGATCGAGCACAAATTACACATCTAGCGAGACAAGTATACCCCGAGAATCCACGATTTCTAACCGAGTCATATTACAATGCTACCGCACAGCCACACGGTAATCTACTCTTGGATCTTAAACAATCGACACCCGATTATTGTCGATGTCGTACAATGATATTTCCCTATGATCCACGAATGCTGGTCTATATGCCGAAAAACACTCGTCAACGTATTTAATTGGAAGCACAAGTAGACACCACATCAGTCGGTGATGCATATAAGTCGTGTACGCATCACGCGAAAAGACTTGGGCATTCACCCGTAATACATCTGCTGTGAAACTGTAATAATGAGGGATAGTACCAGCGCGAAGAAAAAGAAGAAGAAAAATACACGTTACATACCATTCGATGAACGTTGTATAGCCCTACTTAACACTATTTGTCATTCAAATAAAAAACAGCGAAAATCAATATTGCGTAATGCTGATAAGCCTCTAATCAATTGTATCTGTGAATGCGCGTTAAACATTTTACAAGGAGTTGTTTGTGTCAAGTCAAGTGTTAAAAAACGTTTATAAAAATATAAAAATATACTTCGACAGCTTGTCTCAGGATGTGTGACAAAACAACGTGGTGGTGGTGGTGTTTGGACAGTCGCTCGTAAGCAACGGAAATATAATTGGAGAGCGAAGAAACGCTTCATAATTCAAAAAGGGGGTGGTGCTTTTTTACCACTTTACTGGCTCCCATAATCACAACTTTATTTAGTAAATTTTTCAGTGGTAGTAACGATTGAGAAAACAATACTGTGTTAAGGATAAAAATTCATCCTCGTAATGGAGCACGCGAAAAAAATATTTTTAATGCCAATGTCCGCGGTAAGCAATGGAAATAGTGATGCAGACGGTCGTTACGACGAAATACCTATGGTTGGTTCTGGGAATAATCATGCACCAGTGGCAAACGAGAAAACAGTGCAGACCCAGGGTGATCCTGTTTCAAGACTAGACACTGAGCTATACAAAATTTTTAAATCAAACAAGTATGGTAAAGACGACGCTAGTACATGGAAAGAGTATTTACAAGTGCTGCAGCGTTATCTATATCTCGTTGGTGCGAAAAATGCATTGTTTTCACCAGCACTACCTGAAACATCGTCTGAGATAGATAATGCAGAAGCCACGAGCGATGCTGACATCGTTAATAGCGTTCCAAATATGTATAAACGCCGAGCGACTGCGCTATTAAAGTTTCTACGCAAACCCACGAGTGATGAATCAAAAAGCATAAAATGGGACAAAAAAGGATGTGTAACAATAGACAGTATCCTCATTCCAAATTCTAATATTATCGACCTTATAAACGATGCAGGACGAGGTAGAAAAAACTTTAAAGCAACAGGCAGACACGAGTTTATCGTTAGTCTACGCACAAAGAGCGTTCCGCGTGAATTTATAGGCAACAATAGATTGTGGGATTTAGGCGTATCTAGAGGTACTAAACGACCAAGAAAAGATGTTCAGATGATGCAACATAACGACTCGCATTCTATGAATGTGGATACGGTCGGCGATAATTCCAACGACGACTACGACGACACACACCCTGGGAATACTTGTTCAAAACGTCGGAAAACAGAAGTAATAAAAGTATTTGAAAAGTGGATAAAGATTTTGAACGAGCTGTACAACGATCGGTGAAAGATGACTTTCGAAAAAGTGTACTACGATCCTTCGCATCCAGCTGGATACGCTGGTGCGCGACGTTTAATCGGTAGCAAAAATAAAGCAGACACCGTGTATGACTGGCTCACTCAACAGGATAGTTATACCATTCATAGACCCGCACACCGTGTCTTTCCACAACTGTATTACAATGTTACAAATATTGACGATGTCTGGGAGGCCGATCTCGTGGATCTACGTTCATTGAGTAGCTATAACGACAACGTCTCCTATCTGCTTATGGTAATTGACGTTGTCAGCGAATATGCCTGGGTCGAACCCTTGCAGGACAAAACTGTGCGCGAAGTAACAAAGGCATTTAAATGTATTCTCGAGTGTAACGATGGTCGTACACCTGTTTCACTACAAACCGACGGTGGAAAAGAATTCCTCGGTGGTCAACTTAAAAAATTTCTTTCAAAGATGAAAACATACAATTTTGCGTTGCTCGTAATCCAGATGTAAAAGCCTCGATTGTCGAGCGTTTTAATCGCACTCTCAAGGAACGGATGTGGCGCTACTTCACACATCGTAATACTCATCGTTACATCGATATACTACAACAATTGGTTTATGCGTACAATCATGCTGTACACTCGAGCATTAAAATGCAACCGGCCGCCGTAACGCTATATAATGCCGATACAGCGGTGCGCAATATGACAATTAGCGCAATAAAGCGACGTGAAAAAAGACGTTTCACAACGTATAAATACAAACCCGGCGATTACGTTCGAATCAGTAGAACTACCAGGTGTATGCATAAGTTTTTTCCGGTTTAACTAAGAGATGGCGCCAGCGAAAAGTACGCAGCGTATTAATTTGACACATACGTCATAGACAGGGCTTGTATGTGTATGCGTTGTGCGATCTCGAAGACGAAACTATCGATGGTTTCTTTTACCCCGAAGAATTGAGGAGTGTTCATGAGAAGCGTATGGAGAAGAATAAAGAATTCAAGATTGATCAAGTTTTACGGACAAAAGGACACGGTGCGAAAAAACAAATTTTCCTGAGTTGGGTGGGATATCCGGTAAAATTTAACTCGTGGATACCAGCGTCAAACGTTCACGGTCTCGAATAAACGAAATTTTGTCCAAACGATGCATAACGAAGATAAGTTTTCTCTTGTTCTGCCGAGCAATAGCAGTATGAAATATTTTCCCGAAAATACAACAACACATTTTATAACTCAATTGTCGCGTGAAATATCGGTAAAAGGTCGCTGGGTTGTGGGCTTATCGGAAATTCATATACCCTGTACAATGACGCATTTACAAGAAGCAGATACGATAATCGGTTGGATGGCTTGTGAGAATAAAGAAGTTACTACAAACCGAATACCTCGAGGTTTGTACAAAAATCACGAAGAAATTGTGGAAAATATCAATGATTTACCGGGGCTGCGAGAAGCAGGCATAAAAATTGTAAATGTTGAAAGGGCTAAATGGTACGTTGCCCTCGAGTCTGAGGTAACAGAGCCGTGCCCTGAACCTCTAGGCTACCGTGGAGTATTACGAATGAGTAGTAAAATAGCACGTATATTGGGCTTCGAGAAACACGAAGAACTGCTGCTGCTTGACCGAGAAACCCCAGGGGGTCTTTACCTGCAGCTTATGCGAGGCGTTCCACGCATAGGACGAGTACCCGCGTATATAAATATGGCTCTGCCCGATCAGCTTTTTGTCTACAGCGATATTTGTGTACCGTATACGGTAGGTGATACACAGACAGCACTACTCAGGATTGTAAATTTAAATACAAAAAACTACACGTATGTTACAACGCAAGTAAAATGTTTCTCATCGTCAAATTACATAGGTTTACTCAACAATTGCTTCAGAACGATCGAGGTGGATATAAGAGATCATCTGGGTAATCCTATTGCATTCGACTATGGAACGTTAATGCTCAGCTTCATTTGAAACGACTCAATTAGACAATATGTGTGCTCATTATACAACGTATTATGAGAATCAAATAGGTGGCGGAGGTGGTTATATAGGTAACGTGTTTGCGGGTTCCCCACATCAGCGCGGTCACGGCATCGGTAGTTTTCTCGGTGGTCTATTTCGGAGTGTTTTACCACTGTTGACCAGAGGTGCTAAAGCTATAGAGGAAGAAGCCATTCGCACGGGTTTACACGTTATCGAGGATGTGAGCGGTCGCAAAATGCCATTCAAGGAGTCACTGCGTCGACGCGCAGCCGAATCTGGAGATAATTTACAACGAAAAGCCAATGAAAAAATCGCTCTTCTTATGAATGGTTCAGGATATAATGCTGTAGGCACCGCTCGCATGATACAGTCGTTATCGGGACGCATGCCTACGAGGACGAGGAAAAGGCGTACTGGTATTTCGAAAAAATCGTTAGGAATAAAGAAGAACAAGAAGAAGAAGAAGAAAAAGTCAACAAGACGTAGACGCATTGCAGCAAGGAAACATCGCGGTGTCGCAAAGAATAAAAAGAAAAGGATAACAAAGAGAAAGAGAAGAGGTATCGAAAGTAGTAAGCGCAAACGAGCAAAGACCAGCGATATTTATGGAAGTGTCCAACAATGTCGTTCTTATACTCACACCCGTGCGAATGTATGAAGTCGGAGCTCGACTTATTTACCATACCTCTTACGCAGACGGCTATAGTAGTATCACAATGGATACACTTTAAGTCTGTGTCAACCCTCACGGATGATGGACCCCTGGAATTTGTCATACCTGGCCACGGTGAAGAATACCTGAATCTAGCTCATACAATGATT
Organism: Cylloceria caligata; assembly: GCA_963942595.1. NCBI lineage: Eukaryota > Metazoa > Arthropoda > Insecta > Hymenoptera > Ichneumonidae > Cylloceria > Cylloceria caligata. Next base: position 62,813,705 of record OZ012705.1, read on the forward strand.
ATTGTAAATATTAAGGTTATACCAACAGGTGAATCACAATACAACGTAGCGCCTGTTAATAACTTTCTACATAGCCTTTTTAATCAGGTAGACGTATATTTTAACCAGAAACTCGTGGCACCGCCAAACAATACATACCCCTACAGAGTATATATTGAGACCTTACTCAATTATGGACCGGCTGCTAAAAATTCTCACTTAACGACCGCGCTATGGTACGCTGACACGCCCGATACGTTTGATAGTCTACCAGGTGCATCGAATAGCCCTAATATCGGTCTGAATAATCGTGAAAAGTACATAAAGAATGGTCGGACTTTAGATATGATTGGACATTTACATTGCGATGTTTTTAATCAGGATAAATTTCTGCTAAACGGTGTGGAAGTACGGTTACGGCTTGTTCGCTCAAAAGACGATTTTTGTCTTATGGAGGCTCCTACGGCCGGTGTGACACATAAACTACATATCACCAAGGCTACATTACTCGTCCGTCGAGCAAAAATTGCACCAGGCGTGCTGACAGCTCACGCCAAAATGCTTGCAAAAACAACCGCCAAGTATCCTATAACAATGGTTGAGGTTAAAGTTTTTACGATGCATAGCGGTATCATTGGCGATACTCTGGATAACGTTATTCTGGGCCAATTGCCTAAACGAATAATTCTTGGATTTGTGAATAACCAAGCATTCAAAGGTAGTACAACGTTAAATCCGTTTAACTTTAATAATCATTCGAGAAATTCCCTCTCTCTGTATGTCGATGATCAACAAATACCGAGCAAGCCTCTTCAACCGGTGTTTGATGGTAGTGAAAAGTGGATATACAGTTATCACACGCTCTTTAGCGGTACAGGTATACACTTTCAGAATGAGGGTCTAGATATTACCAGGAGCGACTATCCCAAAGGCTACTGTCTGTACGTCTTTGATTTGACACCGGACTTATCAGCAAGTTGCTTCGGTCACTGGAATCTCGTAAGACACGGTAGTGTAAGGATCGAAGTGCGGTTTGCAACGGCTCTGACATCTACATTAAATTGTGTGGTATACGCCGAGTATGATGATGTAATAGAGATAGATTACACATGTCAGGTCATTACAGATTTAAGTGCGTAAGAGGGCGCCACACCCGACACTGTAATATTTAAACTCGTCTACGCAACCACACCTGGTATCAGTCTACATCAAACCTTCATAATGGACGTTATAGTGGATATTCAACGTTATAGTGGAACACGCATCCCCTTCAATCACTCAAGTCTAAAGTATGCGGTGAATACTGTATTATGTTTCTTGATTTTATGGCTCGTGGTTATACTCTGGATAATTTTCATAAGAATTTTACGACTAAGAGAGTGAAAAACGATCGCATGGCTGCACAATACTACAAACGCGTAAAATATTCAAACCGCAGAAAGAAACGTGTGAAAAATGTAAAACACAATAATATTAAGGGCTACGGTTGTAATAGAAACACATGTATACAAACTTGTACAGATCGATTTGGATGCTACTTGTGAATTACTATGAATAAATTCGAAACTTTGAATTTCCTGTCTTATTATTCGAAAGTACTTCCACCATATACATTTTCATATTTAACTATGCTGGCCATTGACGCTCGATGTATATATCTAATGGTAACAGCTGTGAAAAAAAGTTAGTTGAAAAGGAAACGTCGTTGTGAAAGTATCTTTGCCTCTCTTTCCAACCACAATGGATACTATTGACAGTATACTCGTGATTGACTGCTGCAAGGATCCCCGAGACTTCACCAAAGCTGAGCTCGCGTACATACCGAAACCACTGCTGTTGAAACATTGGGGCGGAAAAATAGAAATTCTGTATGACAAACTACCGGAGCATCTGAAGTATGACCGTTAGGTCTCCTCGTAAATGCCGTGCTATGTACATTACATCAAACCGGGACCGAAAACACAAATTGACGGTTGACCACCAGCTCGCCGTGACTGCCACGGATGTCATTGAAAATTACGGATGAGCAATACATGTTTGTTGGACGAGAATGTTAAAATAAAACAGTTTTTCATGAAACTAAAAAATAACGAGTGTTTTCATTTACCGTTGTAAATAGTCGTTTCAATAAATAATTTTTTTTAATTAACAAAAATTTTAAAAAAGCTCCGGAAAGCTCTCGGTTATCGACGACTGGGGGATATATTGAACCGGTGGAAGGGGTGCGGAATATTATTTACCGCGAGACCCAGTCTACTTATCTTCCGTAAGTCCCAAATTTGCTGTACCGATGGTCGGCTACATACCGCCGGTTGACAACCAATCCGCTTTACCGATAGCCGATACATTTTGTGCTAGACTGGCTGCCAACATTCAATCTTCTTTACCGACTGTCGGTAACACGATTACCAACCGTAGATGGCGCATCGGTAATTAATTTTCTACCGAACCGACTCCCAACATCCAATCTACTTTACTGACTGTCGGTGACACGAGTACCGACTGAGATGGCGGATCGGTAATTAATTTTCTGTTGGTCCGGCGGCCAACATGTAATCTACTTTACCGACTGACGGTAACACGTTTACGGACATTAGATAGCGCATCGGCAATTAAGTACAGGTAAAAATCCGGCAGATGGCGCTCCGAAGCTGCACCAATCAGAACACTAGGATAGGTGGACTGAGGGTGGGGACTGCTGGGGACCAATCAGGGATGGGGGTAGGGGTGGTGGGGGTTGTAAAGACCCAATCAGAAACGGGGGTGGAATAAGGGGGTAGACACGCTCCCTGGAACAACCAATGAGGAAGCAGCAGGGGGAAGGGATAGTGGTGGGGAGGGGCGGGGCTAGTCTAGACACGCCCTGGCGCCAGCCGGCCACGCCCTGTCTTTCTATAAAGGGCCTCTTATACTCACGCGATATCGCCATATATAGCGAACCCCGTTATGTACGGTTTGAATTAATCATTTGGTAAAATAATCGTCGCCGGTCTCGAGTTAAACTCTACGTATACTCTTACACCGGTGGTGAAAATATTGTCGAATACTTTTACCAGAATTACACTCAGTGCGGACGAGTGGCGAGTGTTTAAAAGTGATTTTTCTCGCGTACAACAATATTTCTAATCTCATGGGGCTGATGCCGAGAAAATGTGTAATACCCGCATAGAGCACACAACGCATTACACACTTTTAACCTCGTATTACCAGCACATAGCTGTCTCATTTGGTAAAATAAGCGGTAGCGCTAATGAGGATTACGAGAATCAAGAGGAATCTGGAGAATCGAAACGGAAACGCTTCCGAAAATACTCTCCAAACATTGTTCTTCAGCGGCCTACATTTGATATGCTCGTCGAAATAAGTAGAAGAATTGATATTCTTATGCAGACTCTACAGAGTTAAAAATTAAAACAATTCAGCGGTGTATAAACGAGGTGGTATCATATGTCCGTGAAAAGATAGTTGTCAGTAAAACGCCTCGTGCAGCAGCGTATGAGATCATCGGTTCCAAGGAATTCTTTGAAGAAGTGCTCGAGCACATCACGATCTTGCTAGCGCCGGAGGATACGGAGCGTATGAAAAATATTTTGTCCGAAATAATTGTGCTGTTTCGTGGTCATATCGCTGCTCATGCATCGGGTGTTGCGTTGCGAACGCAATAATTCTCCTTATGTGTAGCTATTTGTGATAAAGACACAGTTGTAAATAATTGTATATAGTGTACATTTGGCCCGAAATATTATATAAGTATACACTGAGGTCAGTCATGAAGAGAGAGAGAGAGAGAAAGAGAGAGAGAGAGAGAGAGAGAGAGAGAGAGAGAGAGAGAGAGAGAGAGAGAGAGAGAGAGAGAGAGAGAGAGAGAGAGAGAGAGAGAGAGAGAGAGAGAGAGAGAGAGAGAGAGAGAGAGAGAGAGAGAGAGAGAGAGAGAGAGAGAGAGAGAGAGAGATTGATTGATTTATTATGCCTTGGCAAGCCTTTGGCAAATTTTTATGACAATAATATAATATAATATATCAGGGGTACAAATTGAAAATGCGGGTTTGATAACAGATGGCGTTACTAACGCTATACGCATCAGGCAGTACTGTGACTATGTTCATGTCAAAGCTACGTCTTATAGCTTTAATTTTCAGTATGTGTCAATTTGTCGCAGTGTCAAATTCATAGTTTTTTTGAGCTCTCAATATGTCGAGTTTCGTGCCAACAAAACAGCATTTGCGGGAAGTTTTAATTTACTTCTTTAATTTGAAGAAAAGTGCTGCTGAAGCACATCGATTGGTCTCCGAGGCTTATCCGAGTCATGTTCCATCGGTTTCAACGTGCGAGAGATGGTTTGTGCGGTTTAGAAGTGGTGATTTTGACGTTGAGGACAAAGAGCGGCCGGGCCAAGTGAAAAAGTTTGAGAATGCTGAATTGGAGGCAATACTCAATGAAGACTCGTGTCAAACTCAACAAGAGCTCGCAGATTCATTGGGAGTGACACAACAAGCCATTTTCCATCGTATAAAAGCCCTTGGAATGATCCAAAAGCAAGGACATTGGGTGCCGTATGAGCTGAAGCCGAGAGACGTCGAGCGCCGTTTTTTTGCATGCGAACTGCTGCTCGAACGGCAAAAACGGAAGGGTTTTTTGCATCGCATTGTCACTGGTGATGAAAAGTGGATCCATTACGATAACCCGAAGCGCAAAAAATCATATGGTTACCCCGGCCATGCATCATCATCGACGGCCAAACCAAATATTCACGGCGCCAAGCTCATGCTCTGTATTTGGTGGGACCAGCTGGGTGTGGTGTATTATGAGCTATTGAAATCGAACGAAACCATCACAGGAGCACTATACCGAACTCAATTGATGCGTTTGAGCCGCGCACTCAAAGAAAAACGGCCACAATACGAGCAAAGACACGACAAAGTAATTTTGCAACATGACAACGCTCGGCCACATGTTGCAGCGCCGGTCAAAACATACCTACAAACGCTGAAATGGGAAGTCTTACCCCACCCGCCGTATAGCCCAGATATTGCTCCTTCCGATTACCACCTTTTCCGATCGATGACACATGGCCTAGCTGACCAGCGCTTCCATTCTTACGAAGAAGCCCAAAAATGGGTCGATGACTGGATAGCAGCCAAGCCGGCCGAATTTTTTCGCGACGGTATCCGTAAATTGCCAGAAAGATGGGAAAAAGTTGTGGCTAGCGATGGACAATACTTTGAATAATTCATTTGTTACCATTTTTTCAGAATAAACGTTCAAAAATAGAAAAAAATCCCGCATTTTCAATTTGTACTCCTGATAATATATTAATATTTCTATAAACTAGAATAGGCTATACAGAAATACAATTAAAACAATAAAAATCTTATAATAATTAACTTAAAAGTAATTCTAAAAATTCTAAAAATAAGAATAGAAATATAATTAGCTTATAAATAGCAAATTGACTATATGGAATTTGATGGTATATATATAATGCTGTCACTATACTACCGTGAACAAAAACAGAAACAAATTTACATCAACATGATTAAAAAGGTGAGTATGGAGACGAATCTTAAACAGTTCCAAACTAGAAGAAGAAGTGACATGCGATGGTAAGCTCTCCAAAAATAAATGCCAGAGAGAGAAAATGCGTTCCTATAAGTAGTTGTGCGATGCTTTGGCACAGCAAAAGTCGATCGAGGTCTCCTTAACTGACGTTCAGGAGTATCCGTCTCATGACTGAATAGAGCCAATAAATATGTTGGTGCTTTCTGATGCAGAATGTTATACATTGAAATACCAAGAAAATACAGACGCCGCGATTTAACTGTAAGCCAACCAAGTTGTCGCCTGTACGGAGTGATATGAGTATCGCATCGAAGATCGAAAACAAAACGTATACAGTAATTAATGAAACGTCCTAATTTTAATTTCAATTCTTCAGTCAGATTATGATAAACTAAGCAGCAGTAGTCCAATAGCGGAAAAATTAAGGAAATTATTAATGAAGATCTTAATTCTTGAGAAAGAGCCATACAATAAGATTTTAGCCTATAGACAGCAAAGTGTACTTTTTGAGAGATATGTAAAACATGAGATTTCCAAGATAAATTACAGTGCATGATCACTCCTAGGTTCCTGGCTTCACTAACGAACGGAATATTCACCCCGTTTAAAAAAACCGGTAGTAACATTGAAAAATCAAATTCGCGTGTATACGCATTGCTACCAAACATAAGGACTTTTGATTTGGCGATGTTTAACTTTAGGCCGTTTGAAACTGCGTAGTTGGCAATAGCTTGAACGTCTTCGGTAATCAACCTTATACCTTCATTTATTTGAGACGGGAGGCAACTTATATATATTTGCGTATCGTCAGCAAATATCATATGCTGTGAGTATTGAAGAGTAGTGCTAATGTCATTAATATAAAGAGAGAAAAGTAGAGGACCTAGGACGGAACCTTGCGGTACGCCCGCTGTAGTAGGTAACCAAGAGGAGGAAGTCCCATGGTCATCAATAACTTTTTGAGTTCTTCCAGTCAAATATGAAAAAATCCATTCGAGAACTGGTTCCGCAAGGCCCACTTTTTTTAATTTCGCAAGAAGTTAAAGGTGTGGTACCGTGTCAAATGCCTTACTAAAATCAAATAGGATGAGAATGGTAATTCGCCTTTCATCCGTATTGCGCCTCACGTCGTAACACACACGTAGTAGTGCTGATTGAGTACTGTGGCCCTTACGATAACCTGATTGGCATGGATCAAGAACTTGGTTCAGCTCAATCCAGTCAGTGATCTGCTTATGAACCAATCTCTTAAGCACTTTCGAAAGTTCACTAAGGTTGGCTATCGGCCTAGTATCAGACGGAGAAAGCGGTGTTTTGATCTTAGATAACGGTCGAAGAAAAGCTTTTTTCCAACACTGAGGAAACTTAGATGATTGCAAAGAGTGGTTGAACATAGCTGTTAGCAATGAGCACGAAACCTCGATAGACTTGTTTATTAGGAATAAAGAAATACCATCTGGACCTGCTGCATATGACTTTGAACAAGAGTTGGTAGATACAATGGATCGTGAGAGAGAGAGAGAGAGAGAGAGAGATTGATTGATTGATTGATTGATTGATATTTATTAGCTTTCTCAGCTATTTTTATCTTACATAAAGTATCTTATAAACTAGTTAACTAATATATTATAATTTTATAACATATTCTTTTAACATACGCTTAAATGTTGTAAGTCTATCACACTGCTTCAGTTCCAACGGCAATGCATTATACATTTTTATCCCTTCGTAAAATATACTTTTTTGCGCACTACTTGTTTTTCGAAATTGTATCACAATATTTCCCGCTTGTCTCGTACTCCCTTCATTCTCACCCCCTACTAACACTATCTTCTTTCCTAGTTGCTCAGGCAACATACCTTTTACAAGTTTAAAAACAAATATACAAACAATGTAGTCTCTGCCTTATGGACATAAACTGCAGTGCGTGCAGCATTCTTTCAATCTTGGTATACCTATCACATTGCAAAATGACTCGCATGGCCCGGTTTTGCGCAAACTTGCAGTTTCGTCAGCTGAGTCTCACCTACACCTGCTAGTATCGTAGCACAATACTCAAAGTGTGGTGCTATAATTGATTTATAAACCATGCATCTAGTATAACCCGATATGTCGCAACCAATTCTATTTAAAAAACTGATTTTTTCCCCTATTTTCTTTAACATATAATCACAGTGTTCCTCAAATCTGAGCTTACTATCAATAATTACTCCAAGGTATTTGGTACTTTCCACACGTTCTAACATAGTGCCATCTAAACATTTTACTGTAATATTTTTCTCAATTCTTTTCTTATACTTCTAATTACCATAAACTTAGTTTTTGCAGCGTTCATTTTTAACTTATTTCTATTGTTACGTCCCCGTAACTCCACCACACTGCGCCTAGCATCCGACTACCCTTCGGGCACCAGAGCACACCCTGAGTGGTGGCCCTGGCGCTAGAGCTAACGGAAGGCGGATGACATAGACCTTGAACGTATAGAGATAAGAGCTATTCTCCCCAACTATCTGGAAAATTAGAAAAGGGAAGACGGTGAGTTCAAGCCAATGAGATGCCAAAGAACTTGCCCTCTCCAACCCCTAATTTTAGACAAGGATAGCATAAACACTAGTATAAAAAGAGCGAAATTGTGCTCTAAAAACCAGTTCTTGTAAAATATTCAAACGACACCGGAACAAGTTGGAACATTGTACAGCTCTCCGCTATTTTTCGAATCTCTAGTAAAGAGTAAGTTTAAATTCAGTCTTCGAAATTATCTAGAGTTGCGCGGACCGCCGCGAACTCTAACCACCTTCTCGCCCTTTCACTATAGTGTCGCGCGGACCACCGCGGACTCTAACTTCCATCTCTCCAATAGAATTGCGCGGACCACCGCGAATTCTAAATTCTTCCTTTACCATAATGTTGCGCGGACCACCGCGAACGCTATTTTTCCTTCCTTACGATAGTGTTGCGCGGACCACCGCGAACGCTATTTTTCCTCCCTTACGATAGTGTTGCGCGGACCACCGCGAACTCTATTTCCTCTCAATTTAACCAGGGAATTGCGCGGACCACCGCGAATTCCTATCCTCCCCCAAAATAAAGGTGTTGCGCGGACCACCGCGAACACCTCTTTTCCTTTCATTCGAACTCCCGGTTGTCAAACAGGAACTCACCATTTACATTTTCTTTATCATTCTCAAACCCCTTCGTAAATTCAAATCTTTAACGATCAAATCACCGAGCCCGTATCCCAGACTAATTAGCCGTAGCTAAGGTCTAAAACAGGGCAATTTCTCATGTTACTTGGACGTAACACTATTCATCCAATTTTTTACTATAGGTACCCTGTTTAATTTCTTTTCTACCTCTTCGCTGTTTTCTCCTTTCACATATATTATTGTGTCGTCCGCAAACATTTTAATGTTACACTCTTCTGGACAGATTTGCACAATATCATTGATGTATATCGTGAATAGCAAAGGTCCTAATACTGATCCCTGAGGAACCCCATACTTTGTCATAATTTGTTTTGACCACTGATCGTTAAATCTAACTTGTTGTGTTCTGTTACCTAAATATGACCTTAACCATTCTAGTACCATTCCTCTTATTCCGTATTGATATAATTTATCCAATAGTCTATCCCTATCTACTGTTTCGAATGCCCTTTTTAAATCCAAAAATATTACTCCTACATGGTTTCCTTCACTGACTATCATCTTCCATTCATCAATGACAGTTTGAATTGCTGTCTCACAGGAATGATTTTTCCTAAAACCTGATTGGTGTTCTGTAATAATGTCATTATTTTGTAAATACATTTCAATTTGCTCTTTTACTACTAACTCTAGTACTTTCTCATATATTGGCAATATATTTATTGGTCTGTATTCACTCGCTTTCTTAGGTTTTTCTATTTTGGGAATTGGTATTATTGTGGATGTTTTCCACCCCTCCGGACATGCACCTTTATTTAGTGAATCATTTATTACCTTCAATAATTCTTCCCCTATTGCGTAAAAGCATGCTTTCAATAGTTTACTAGTTATTCCTTCATCTGTTCCTTTTTTACATGGCAAACCCATAACAATTCGTTCCAATTTATATATATCTATCAATTCAAAATTCTCTATTGTATCCCTACTTTTTATAACATAAATAGTTTTCTTACCTTTATTAGTCTCTACACATATAGACTCAATTATATCATCAATACTTTGTATATAATATAAATTAAACTTGTCTGCAAAATTACATTCACCTGTGCTTCGCAATATCTCAAAATCTACATTATTTATTTCTTTTACCCCCGCTTTTTCTCCTCTTAATACTCCTTTTAAAGTTTTCCATAACATTACAGGGTCATTTTTATTATTGTCTATCATAATTTCATAATATTCTTTTTTTTTGTTCCTAATCAATTTCACAACCCTATTTCTTTCAAGTTTAAATTGCAGCCAGTCTTGTTCAATGTCTGTGTGCACCGCTCTAGTATATGCCTCGTCCCTTTTCTTTGTAGCTACCCTTATATCATCAGAATACCATTTTTTTCCTTCCCATATCTTTGGAATTTTAAACTTCCTCTTTGGTGCAACTATATCTAATGCATCTACTATACTTTGAACGAAATTTTCTGCTCTTACGTTCACATCTAATTCATCTCTATACTCTCTTCTTTCTTCTATTGCTTTAAAAAATTCACCGATATGAAATTTAGTATAATTTCTACTAATAAATTCTCTGTATTTTTCACCCTCATTGCTTATAATAAGTTCAATATTTATCCAAGAATGATCTGTTATTTTCGGTTTATCATACACTTTACAATTCACCTTATTATTCGCAATAACCAAATCTATAAATTTTCCACTATCTTTCGTAACTCGCGTTGGCTTATCAATGTATTGTTTCATGCCTAAATATGACATTTCTGTTCTTAATTTCTTTGTATAAAACGAATCTTTCATTACATCTATATTAAAATCTCCCACCATTATACATTGTCCCTTCACTACCAATAAGTCCACTATATTCGCCAAAAATCGTATAAAGTCACCATCTGACGCACTCGGTGAGTGGTACACAACGGCGATCGTACCTTTGAAAATACTGTCTTTCACTTCTACCGCTACACACCAACAGTTAGATATTAATTTTTTCCTTAATATTACTTCATACTTGATATCGTTTCTTACGTATAATATAACTCCCCCTGTGTTCCTGCTTTCAGAATGACATCTAACGATACAATAACCTGGGACATTCACCTCACTATCTTCGATATCTGGTATCAATCTTGTCTCCGATAACGCCACTATTGCCGGGTTCATCCTCTTCATAACTTTGTGTTGGATTTCTTCCTTGTGTGCCATCATACTTTGAGCGTTTGTGTATACAATTACCTCTTTCCGTGATTGCTACTTGCCAGAATCCCAGCCAATTCTTTTCTTCTCTTCTTCTAATGCTCTGATGTTTGTTGGACATTCCACACTCAGAGCATCATGTTCATCTTTTATCTTTAGATTATACG
>OZ012705.1:62824960-63026274 GCA_963942595.1 Cylloceria caligata
GTCGATTATCTCAAACGCTCGTTTTAAATCCATGAATATTACTCCTACCATTTTTCCTTCACTAATATACACTTTCCATTCATCTACAACAGTTTGAATCGCCGTTTCACACGAATATTGCTTTCTAAATCCTGGCTGATGCTCCGTTATGATGTCATTGGTTTCTAAATATTTTTTTATTTGATTTTTTACTACTAATTCGAGCACCTTTTCGTATAATGGCAACATATTAATTGGTCTGTAATGACTTGCTTTTATGGCTTTGCTTATTTTTGGGATCGGTATAATTGTAGAAGTTTTCCAGCGGTCCGGGCAACATCCCTCCCGTAGGTATCCATTTATTATCAGGGGTACAAATTGAAAATGCGGGTTTGATAACAGATGGCGTTACTAACGCTATACGCATCAGGCAGTACTGTGACTATGTTCATGTCAAAGCTACGTCTTATAGCTTTAATTTTCAGTATGTGTCAATTTGTCGCAGTGTCAAATTCATAGTTTTTTTGAGCTCTCAATATGTCGAGTTTCGTGCCAACAAAACAGCATTTGCGGGAAGTTTTAATTTACTTCTTTAATTTGAAGAAAAGTGCTGCTGAAGCACATCGATTGGTCTCCGAGGCTTATCCGAGTCATGTTCCATCGGTTTCAACGTGCGAGAGATGGTTTGTGCGGTTTAGAAGTGGTGATTTTGACGTTGAGGACAAAGAGCGGCCGGGCCAAGTGAAAAAGTTTGAGAATGCTGAATTGGAGGCAATACTCAATGAAGACTCGTGTCAAACTCAACAAGAGCTCGCAGATTCATTGGGAGTGACACAACAAGCCATTTCCCATCGTATAAAAGCCCTCGGAATGATCCAAAAGCAAGGACATTGGGTGCCGTATGAGCTGAAGCCGAGAGACGTCGAGCGCCGTTTTTTTGCATGCGAACTGCTGCTCGAACGGCAAAAACGGAAGGGTTTTTTGCATCGCATTGTCACTGGTGATGAAAAGTGGATCCATTACGATAACCCGAAGCGCAAAAAATCATATGGTTACCCCCGCCATGCATCATCATCGACGGCCAAACCAAATATTCACGGCGCCAAGCTCATGCTCTGTATTTGGTGGGACCAGCTGGGTGTGGTGTATTATGAGCTATTGAAATCGAACGAAACCATCACAGGAGCACTATACCGAACTCAATTGATGCGTTTGAGCCGCGCACTCAAAGAAAAACGGCCACAATACGAGCAAAGACACGACAAAGTAATTTTGGAACATGACAACGCTCGGCCACATGTTGCAGCGCCGGTCAAAACATACCTACAAACGCTGAAATGGGAAGTCTTACCCCACCCGCCGTATAGCCCAGATATTGCTCCTTCCGATTACCACCTTTTCCGATCGATGACACATGGCCTAGCTGACCAGCGCTTCCATTCTTACGAAGAAGCCCAAAAATGGGTCGATGACTGGATAGCAGCCAAGCCGGCCGAATTTTTTCGCGACGGTATCCGTAAATTGCCAGAAAGATGGGAAAAAGTTGTGGCTAGCGATGGACAATACTTTGAATAATTCATTTGTTACCATTTTTTCAGAATAAACGTTCAAAAATAGAAAAAAATCCCGCATTTTCAATTTGTACTCCTGATATTTCCACAAATTCCTCTTTTATTGCACTGAATGCCATTTTTAGTATATCACTTGATATTCCTTCTTCGGTTCCCTTCTTTTTCGGGAGTCCCATCACTATCTTCTCTAGATCCTTTATTTCAATATGATTGAAGTTTTCCATTATACTTTTATTGTCCATCCTTATCCCTGTTATAATTCTTCTTCGGTTTGGACTTCCAGACGTATCCTGTTGTATTGAATTAACTATATTCTTTACACTTTACACATAGAACACATTAAATTTATCAGCTATACTACCTCCCATCATGTAATTCAATATCTCAAAATCTATATTCTCTATTTCTCTAGTACCCATTGATTCTCCTTTAATTACTTCTTTTAACATTTTCTACAGTTTTGTCGGATCCTTCTAATTATCGTCTATCATCTTTTCATAATATTCCTTCTTCTTTTCTCTTATTAATTTAACTACCGCATTCCTTTCTACTTTAAAATGCTGCCAATGCTCCTCCAAACCAGTAGTCATTGCTACTCCGTATGCCTTATCTCTTCTTCTTGCAGCTACTATTATGTCTTCTGAATACCATTTTTTTTCCTTCCCATACGCTTGGAATCTTCACTATTTTTCTGGGTGCGAACCTATCTAGAGCACCCACTATGTTATCAACGAGCATCTGTGCTCTTTGGCTTACTTCTACCTCTTGAACTTGTCTTGTGGTAATGCTTAACATCCGTGTAAATTCCTTCACATCACTTTTACTATAGTTTCTTGTTTTATATTCTCTATACTCATTCCTTTCCTTCCTGTTACCTAATATGACTTTTATCCATGCATGATCCGTTATCTTTGGCTCATGTTCCACCTGCACTTGTGCACACCTATTAGCAAATAATAAATCGATAGTAGTTCGACTGTCTTGCGTTATTCTTGTTGGTTTTTTAACGTATTGCTTCATTCCTAAACTCAGCATTCCTGTTATCAACCTCTTTTTGTGGAACGTTTCTACCGCGACATTCATATTAAAATCACCTGTTATCAAACAGTCTCCTTTTATTGTCAGTTCCTCAGTTATGTTTTCTATCTGTCGTTCGATTCTAGTTTATTTATTGGTATCATATCATATTTAATATCATCTCTTATGTATAAGATTGCACCACCTGTATTTCTATTCTCCGCATCACATCTGACAGCACCATAGCCCGGCATATACACTTCACTGTCACCAATTTCAGAGGTCACTCTGGTCTCTGATAACGCTATGAATGCGGGTTTCATTTTATCCACTATTTGGTATCGTATTTCATTCTTATGTGCTATCAGACTTTGTTCATTTGTATACCATAGCTTTTCCTACTTCAGTAATTGCTAATCGTCCCATCCTGCTCTCCTTTCCTCTTCTTGGATTGCTTTTTTGTACGTTGGGCATTCCCGATCTAATGCATCATGTTCCATGTTTATCTCTAAGTTGTATGTTTGGTTTTTAAACATGCAGTTTATGCACTTGTTTTTCGTCGCTGTACATTTACTAGTTACGTGATTTCCCGCAGATTTATGGCATGTTTCCTCTCTTGTGCAGTTCTTGGCTATATGATAGTGACCCAACATTTGTAGCATCGCTTCACAGTGACGTGGTTGTAACCGGATATTTTCTCCATCCCACGCTGATCTTACCTTTGTTCAGTATCTCGTGGTGAGTTCCTTCATCCACTATCATTATTATTGATCCTTCGTGTCTCTCTTCTTTGTTTATTCTTTTGACAATTTTTATCTCCCTTCCTTCCTTTTCTTCCATTGCAATCTGTTTCTTTATTGTTTCAACCAGCTCATCATCCGCCAGCACTAGTTCATCCACTTCCATGTTAACGATCTTAATTTTTGGTTTTTGTTGCTTTGTTTCCATAACTTTAAATCCTTCATCCATTTTCTCTTGTATGGTCTTTAGCTTTTCTATTTCTTCTGTCGTTTCACAGCCCAAAATCACAGCTCCATTACTGCCTTTCTTTAACCTCGTTACTACCACAGCCATGTTTTTTATGTCGACCTTCTCTTTGATTTTCTTTTTCGTGACCTCACTTTTGTGTTGTTCGTTAGGCTTAATAATTATAACCGTCTCCTTTTTTTTTCGTTGACTGCTCCAGTATAGGTTCTTGTTACTTCCCTTGTTGTACCTAGAACTCCTCCTTGTATCATCTTTTCAATTTTTTCTATTTCGATCTTCATGCCCTTCAATTCTTCTTGTACTATTTCCTTTTATCACCCTAACTTCATTCTTGCATGCAACTTCGTCCTTTATTTCTTTCACATTTTTCACCAACCTGTCTATTTTTCCTTCGATATTTGCCGTCGTGCTAATACCTCTGCTTCCAGTGAATGATCCAGTCGAACCCGATCGATCTCTGCTGCTGCCTGTACCAGGTGTCAACGTCCTCTGGCTTTCGTCAACTACGAATTTATCGAATGGACCATTACATTGCACTAGTTCTCTGTTTTTATCGTACAGCTTACATGATGTTTACACACACATTACGGCTGATAAAACAGTTTCGGGCACGTCTTGCATCGCAATTCCTGGCTTTTTATACCTTTGTTGCATGCTGAGCAACGATATTCATCGTACTCCTTGTTCGCACTAATGCCGCAGTATGCGCTATTGTCGTGTCACCGTGGCAGCGAAAGTGGTCGACGTCACCACTTTTACACGAACTTCAATATCCAAAATTGTTAGAGAAAGAGAGAGAGAGAGAGAGAGAGAGAGAGAGAGAGAGATAGACTTCAATTATAATTATAAATAAAAAAATTATAATTCTCTAAGACACTGTAAGATCAGGTATTTTTAAAAAATTGATAAATATTTTATGGAAAGCACTCTACAAATGTACTTAAATTAAACTTTATTAATAATTTAAATTTATTTTTATCACTATATGGAATTAATTTGGATTATCACTCGCCATATTACTTTTAAATTCTTTTTCGCTGGGGGGTGTTGTCATCACAGTGTATTTCTGAAAAAAAATGAAACAAGTATTTAATTGATCCCACGGGTCAATAAAAACAACGTGCACAGAACAATCGGTACTGTCTTACCTGATATGCTCCAACTCATTATACTAAGTCAGCAGCGTTGATGACCCGCTGCCACGGATGTCACTGCGGATGAGGATGGAGAGTGACACTTTTTTTTCCCGAAGCTAGATCTAGCTGTACAGTGTATGTATCCTCCTATCATTCTCCATATCATGAACAACGGGCCTTCAGTATCGGTTTATAAGCAGGGGCTGCTTGTTCTGCAAAAAATTATTTTTTATAATGTTACGTCCTGGTTTCCCGCAATATTCTACGTGAAATTAAAAAAATATTTTTTAACCAGTATTTTACACATTTTCTTATATATATATATTATTAATACGAACAGATATATGCAGGTATACATATATATATATATATATACCTGTTCTCTCTCCATATATATAATTTTATATTTATATATTTTTTTTATATACATATCTTATGCGTATAATTATTCATAGATTTTATATGCGCGTAATTAATACGCGCACCCTGTATTTGATGCATATAGGTATATGTATAATACGTGCATGCACATATACATTAAGCCATATTCTCAGACGTCCACTGGGGTATAAGCGAGAAACGCTGAGCAAAGCATCGCGCGATAACCACCCGTGCGACTTTGTTTAGTCCCACGACTAGAGCCGAGCATAGTTATTGAATATGACTTTGTATTTATCGTGGCAATGCACAGCCTCTCACGCACCCTAAACGGGATAAGGTTGCTCGCCACATTCCAATGTTATCCATTGGCGACCGTCGAACGGAAGCGATAAGCCCGACACCCGGCCGGGTTACGCTGACAGGCCGGTGAGGCTGCGAGGCCCGTTGTTCTGATTCTTAGAATCTAGATAGAAACCCGCGGGACTCGCAACTCTGCACTTTTAAGAGTAGGCGACTGGAGGGGCACTTAGCCACCCACTATACCGAGTCGTTGTCTTAAAAGAGGCAGTCCTCATCGTGCGGTTAATTGGAAAAGACGCCCACAAAATTAGAAACATCGCTCTCTAAATTAGTTACATAGCTCCAGAAATTATTGGTGCACTTCGAACTTTTATTCAAACATTTAATATTGTGCGTCCAGAAATTGTTCGCGCATTTCAACATTTTATTTAAACATTTAATATTGTGCGTCCGGACATTGTTCGCGTATTTCGAACTTTTTATTTAAACATTTAATATTGTGCGTCCAGAAATTGTTCACGCATTTCGAACTTTTTATTTAAACATTTAATATTGTGCGTCCAGAAATTGTTCGCGCATTTCAACATTTTATTTAAACATTAAATATTGTTCTTCCAGACATTGTTCGCGCATTTCGAACTTTTTATTTAAACATTTAATATTGTGCGTCCGGAAATTGTTCGCGCATTTCGAACTTTTTATTTAAACATTTAATATTGTGCGTCCAGACATTGTTCGCGCATTTCGAACTTTTTATTTAAACATTTAATATTGTGCGTCCGGAAATTGTTCGCGCATTTCAACATTTTATTTAAACATTTAATATTGTGCGTCCAGACATTGTTCACGCATTTTGAACATTATATTCAAACATTCAATTCGCGCGTCTCGAAATTGTCCGCGCATGTCGAACATTTAATTTCTGCGTGACCCAATAAACAACGGTACCGTACAAGGGTGTTCCGTGATATTCTTTTATAGACCCACCCGATACGTCCAAACATCTCCAAACCCGTCTACTTTACTGTTTTCTGTTGCCAAGCCGGCCGCGATTCCTCTCTCGTGGGCCAGCTACTTTGTCTGACGCTTGGTCGTAGGGCCCCCGTGGCCTTTGACTTTCATTTCTGACTAGGTGATCTGGAGCGCGACCCTCGTTGCACCTCCAGATCACGTGTTGTTTGGTCCCGCACCTGGTTGCGAGTCTGCAGCACCCTACACCCTGGTGGCGCTTGGAAACTCGCGCCGGGGGATCTTTAACTAGGGAGCGTGGCGTCAACTAAACAGTTGCACACCCTTCCGTCCTCTTTATTTCACGAATCCGCGTGGTACCTCAGGGTCCTATACGCGGGTTCCATTTTTCCTTCCAAGCGGTTCGCGCGCCCACCCCCAATGTGGACGCCGATCCTCTAATTGTGTATACCCAAACTCCCGCCTACTTTACTGTTTTCTGTCGCCAAGCCGGCCGCGATTTCTCTCTCGTGGGCCAGCTACTTTGCGCGACGCTTGGTCGTAAGGCCCCCGTGGCCTTTGACTTTTCATTTCTGTCTAGGTGATCTGGAGCGCGACCCTTGTTGCACCGCCAGATCACGTGTTGTTTGGTCCCGCACCTGGTTGCGAGTCTGCAGCACTCTACACCCTGGTGGCGCTTGGAAACTCGCGCCGGGGGATCTTTAACTAGGGAGCGTGGCGTCAACTAACAGTTGCACACCCTTCCGTTCTCTGTATTTTACGAATCCGCGTGGTACCTCAGGGTCCTACACGCGGGTTCCATTCTTTTTCCGAGGAAGCACCGTATGACCACAAAGAAAGTAGACAACGGTCTTTCTCACCAACCGGTCCTAATTGCCTGAACCAGACGAAAGATGTTGGTAGAAAAAATGGTTTTTATTTCCACCTCGTCTCACTCGTCTATAAAAAAAATAAAATAAATGAAAGAATGAATTTAAATTCAATTGAATGTGCTGCACGTACAATTATATTAATTGTATGCCAAGAATTATGAGCGGAACGTGAATTAGCCCGTGCTGCAAAGCACGCCGCGAGATGAGACTTTTGAGGATGCACAATTAAGATTTCTCTACCTCACCGTTATTGAATTTGGATAAATTATGACGGTGCGCGCTTAACAAGTATTTTGAGTCCTGATGAGCACTTTTCAGTTAAGTAGATACAGATGAAAGCAGTGTGAAAGTTCGAGCTGAGAGCAGTGATGTCTTGGCGATTTTCATTCTCCTGTCGAAATCTTCAAGATGACTGAGCTGTATGAAGCGTCGTTGTGAGTACAACACAATAATTTCTGATAAAATGATCTTCATCAGTTCCGTATCCCTTGGCGCTAGCAAGGTCATGATGTGCTCGAGCGCTTCTTGAAAAAAATTCTTTGGAACCGATGATCTCATACGTTGTTGCAGGAGGCGTTTCACTGACACCTATATTTTCACGAACATACGATACCATCTCATTCAGACACCGCTGAATCGTTACACTTTCCCTCTCTAGCGCCTGCATATAAATATCAATTCTTCTACTTATTTCTACGAGCATATCAAATGTCGGCCGCTTCAAAGCGATGTTTGGAGAGTATTTTCGGAAACGTTTCCGTTTCGATTCTCCACATTCCTCTTGATTCTCGTATTCCTCACTAGCACTACCGTTTATTTTACCAAAGGAGACAGCTTTGTGCTGGCAACACGAGGTTAGAAGTAAGTAATGCGCTGTGTGCTCTATGCGGGTATTACACATTTTTTCGGCATCAGCTCCATGAGCTTAGAAATATCGTTGAACGCGAGAAAAATCACTTTTAAATATTCGCCACTCGTCCGCACTGAGTGTAATTCCGGTAAAAGTATTCAACAATATTTTCACCACGGCAGTAAGACACGTAGAGTTCAACTCGAGACAAGCGACGATTATTTTACCTAGTAAGCGTATTAACCGAATATATATTGGGTCTGGGAAAAAGTTCGTGGCGTTTTTTTAAGTAAAATTCAACTGGTTTTCTTATAGTGCGAAAATGAATTTATTTAAACCAAATATGCTCCATTGTTATCGACAATGTTTCGTCATTTTTCGGGTAGAGCCATGATGCCATCGGTGAAGAACTTCTGTGGTTTCTTCTTGAAAAACTGAATCAAGTGTGTATGATAATTGAGTATGATAGTGAGTATGAGTAAATTATATCTAATCTATCGACAGGTAGCAAGTCGATACATTCGCACGTAGCATGTCGAGTGACAGATGCGAATATTAAGATTAAGGATCCTGGTGACAAGTATAAATAATTAAATGAACTCAGTAAATTAACAATAATAAAATCAATGTTTATTGAAATTATGTAACATTGGTTGCATGAAAAAAAATACCTGTTGATTATGATAAATATATTACTGTGATTGGTCTGGCCTGCGTGTTGATGTACTGTTGGTGAGTGGGTCTCAGGCCTCTGAGTTGCCTTGGTGATTCCGTGTGGTTGATCCTGGTGATCAGGTCTGATTGTAGAGCTCGAATAATGCCACACGGCAGGCTGATGAGAGTCCGGACGCCGATGCTCGGTGCTAAGCAGAATTGCGTCTGTGCAGCCAACGAGCGAACCACGCCGTTGACGTTTATGTGAATGGTTCTATGGTTCTGGTGATCTGCTATGATTTTCACTAACACTGAGTTGAAACACGGGTGATTTGACCAAGAATGTACTACACTATAGAAATGAATGCGCACTAAAGTGATTAGAACGAGTGAATATCCCCGTGAGTTTTACGCGGGAACGTGTACTGCGAGCGACTCCAGTGAGAACAATGGCCACATCCGTCGACCACGCGGCAGAGTATCAAGAAGACGGACGTGCGTCACAGCTTGCTGGTGATTTGCTGTCAGCGATGGAAGGCGAGACTTGTCAGTGGTCTTGCCGATGGGGCCACGCTAACAGCGTTGGCCGCTTGAGTGAGCTTCGATCGAGGATGTGAGCAGATGGACAATATGCCTGAGTGCGCGGTCGATAAATCGATATAGCATACCTGCGAGCTATACCATATGACGCGAGGCGTCAGATGATTGTGACTGTAGCGTGTGCATGAGTTGAGTGTGTACTTGGTAAGCGTGAAAACTGAACATTCCGCCCGCCATCAGCAACGGTGTTGATGATTAAGTGTGATCTGTTCTTCATTCAGTTTGAGCTGGTAAGATGGCGAGCTTGGTGATTGGTCGAACGAGTGTTGTTGTTGCAGTTTTGAGTGACACTACCCTGGTCAGTCCATCCTTTCCTGGATGGAGTTGAGTGACTCTGGCGAGAGGCCATTTTGATGCTGGAGACTTCTCATCAGTGATCAGTACTAATGAACCGACCTTGATAATGTTCGATGGATGATGCCATTTCGATGTAGACAGTTGGCGCTGGAGATATTGAGTTGACCATTTGGACCAAAAATATTGAAGCCTTTGTTGTATTAGTTGCCATCGTGATAGTCTAGTAACGTTCGGATCTGTGAGTGATGGCTCTGGTATGGCTGTGAGCGGCTCTCCGATGAGAAAGTGAGCTGGTGTGAGTGCTGAAGTATCTTCAGGGTCTTCTGTGAGTGGTTCCAATGGTCGTGAGTTGAGCGTTGCTTCGATCTGGATGAGCAACGTGGTTAGTTCCTCGAACGTGAGTGCGATGTCTCCTACTGTTCGGTTCAGGTGATATCTTACTGATTTGACTGCTGCTTCCCATTTTCCTCCCATATGTGGAGCTGCTGGTGGGTTGAACTTCCACGTAGTTCCATCGCTGGTGAGTGAGCAATGCAGTGAGAGTGATTCTGTTGTACCTTGAGTGAAGAGTTTGGTGAGTATGGCATCTGCTCCTATGAAGTTTGTGCCGCAATCACTATAGAGAGTGTTGCAGATGCCTCTGCGTCCAGTGAACCGTCTGAATGCAGCGATGAATGAGTCAGTTGAGTAGTCACTCACGGCCTCCAGATGCAAGGCCGAGGTGACGAAGCACACGAAAATGCACAGCCATCCTTTATGTTGTTTGGCGCCTCTACCTTTCCAGGTTTTGATGGTCAGCGGACCAGCGTAGTCCACACCTGAGTAGAAGAATGGTCGTGCTGGGGTGACTCTCTTGGTTGGTAATTGACCCATGGGTTGTTGTGCTCTGACGCCACGTTGTCGAGCACATTTCATGCAGCTGAGTATATGTGACCGTACAGGAGCTCTACCACCAATAATCCAGTACGATTGCCTTGTATAGTTCAGGGCGAGTTGAGTGCCTCCATGCATGGTTTTGTGATGTGCATCTGCTATGATGAGTGTGGTGAAGTGAGAATGTCGTGGGAGTATTGCTGGGTGAATTGCCTCAAGTTCCAGTTGTGAGTTGGTCAATCTTCCTCCAACCCGAATGATGCCTTGAGTGTCGATATAGGCAGTCAGGCGATTGAAGGGATGAGCTGTTGGTAGTTGAGCTATGGTGATCAATTTGAGCTCTGTTGAGAAATATGCTGCTTGAGTTGCTTTGATCCAAAATACTCTTGCTCTCTCAATATCTTGTGGCAAGAGAGGGTTAAAGAGCGTTGAGTTTGGCAATTTCTTGATGAGTTGACTTACTCGAAAGCATATTGCGGTTACTCTGAGTAGTCTAGTGAGAGAGGAGTGTTTGTATATCATCTCCCAATGATATACGGCTTGATTTGTTGCCACTGTGAGTGCGAGCCCCGGTCGCTCTTCCTGATGAGTATGTGAGTCTTGTTGATAGTGTTGAGTTGGCCATGAACATTGATCGCCTGTGAGCCACTGTGGTCCTGTCCACCACAGGAGGTGCTTCTGGAGCTGGGAGATGCTGATGCCCCTTGAAGCACAATCGGCTGGATTGTCTTTGCCAGGAACAAATTTCCATACGCTGTTTGGAGTTAGTTCTTGAATTGCTGACACTCGGTTCCTGACAAAGTCCTTCCACCGTGATGGGTGTGAGTTAATCCAGGTGAGCGTTACTGAGGAATCAGTCCACAGGAACGTTTGAGTGTTGGTGAGTTCCAAGGTTGTTTGCACATACTTCATGAGCTTTGCTAAGATCAGTGCTGCTGTGAGCTCGAGTCGAGGGATGGAGAGTCGCTTGAGTGGTGTTACTTTTGATTTCGCGCAGATGAGTGTAACCTTGGTTTCTTCCCCTGGAGTTGTTGTTTTGATATAGATAGCAGCCGCCATTGCTATTTGAGATGCGTCGGAGAATCCGTGCAACTCCACAAGTGTTGAGCTTGTGAGTTGAATCCATCGTGGAATTGAGATTTCATCGTCTTGAGTGAGCTCTTGTCTGAGCAACGTCCACTTGGTGTGTATCTGATCTGAAATTTGATCGTCCCAGCTGAGTTTCTCCAGCCATAATTCTTGTAATAATGATTTGGCCTTGATGATGAATGGTGAGAGAAACCCGAGTGGATCGTAGAGTTGTGCTGTCTCAGACAAGATGATTCTCTTTGTGAGCTTGGAACTTGAGCATGGAGGCTTTGCGTGGAACTTGAATACGTCTTCACGAGGTATCCATGACAGGCCGAGTAACTTGGTACTGCTATCTTCGAACGAGTGTGAGTTTGATGGTGAGTGGTGGTCGATATGCTCGATGAATTGCTCGGTGTTGCTGTGCCATTTTGCTAGAGGCAACCCGCCCGCCATGCAGAGCTGGGTGACTTGATTTGATATTTCGATGAGTGTGTCAAGCTGATTAGCTCCTCCAAATATGTCGTCAACATATCTGCCTTTCATGAGTGGTTCAATTGCGAGCGGGAAGCGATGACCTTCGTCTTCAACTAGTTGAAGCAATGATCTGATTGCTAAGAATGGTGCTGAGCGAGTTCCATACGTCACTGTTGTTAGGTGATATGGCACCATATTGAGTTGGTCATCTCGCCATATGATTCGTTGCAAATCCCAATCGTCCGGATGGACTTTGATTTGTCTGTACATGTTTGTGATGTCTGTTGAAAAGATTAGTTTGTGCTGTCGGATCCATATGAGCACGTCTGAGATGTCACGTTGACATTTTGCTCCAACATGCTGGATGTCGTTGAGTGATACTTGCGACGTCGTTGGGCTGGATCCGTTGAAGACAACTCTCAACTTTGTTGTGATTCGATCTTCTTTTAGTACACCATGATGAGGAAGATAATATGGAGGATGAGCGTAAGTTTGTTCTGACAATTAATCTTCCGAGACCCTCAACCCTCCTGATGCTACAGCATCATGTGCCAAGGTCGTCTCGGTTTCACAATAGTCATGAACAGAGTCGCTCATTTGAGTTGACTGGTGGTAGGATGGTACACGTATCATGTGACCACAATCTTCATACTCTTTCATGAATGAGTTGTATAAATTGGTGTATGAATTATTTGTTGAGAGTTTTTTCATGAGTCGTTGTAGACATCGTTGAGCAGTGAGTTTTGAGTCTCCTAGACTCGATGGTGATGATTTGAGCGGGATTCGCACGATGTATCGTCCTTCTTCGTCTCGAGTGTGAGTCGTTTGAAAATGCTTTTCACACGCTTCTTCGTCTGGGGTGAGCTTGTGATCTGTTGTCGACGGAGTTTCTTCTTGAACCCAGAACTGCGTGAGAAGATCTTGAATTTCCTTGTTTGATGATTCTACTGCTATGTGGTATGAGTTGCTTGGTGTTGAATAATTCTCTGGGACTGGACCAAGAATAATCCACCCAAATATTGTTGATTGTGCAATCGGTAAGACGTCCGAGTGTTTCTTGATGCCAGGCTGGATGATGAGCCCGTATGAATCAGCCCCGATGATGATATCTACTGGCCGTGGTGTTAAGAAGTCAGGATCTGCCAATTGCAGTGATGAAATTTGTGGCCACTGCTGTGGTTGTGTGTGTACTGATGGCAATGTACTCGTCAATTTATTGAGTATGTGAGCTGCGATGGTAACACCACGTGATGAATGAATTGATCGTAATGTTAATGTGGTGGTACCTCTTGTTTGTGTTGATCTCGTGTTTCCAATGCCAATGACTGGAATTGATGAGTGTTGACGAGTAAGCCCATGATCCGATACAAGTTGTTCTGAGACGAAGGTGAGCTCTGATCCTGGATCAATGAGTAATCTGACTTGGTAAGTGCCGAAAGATGTGATGAGTAATGCTTGACACGTTGCTAGTAGAACTGCTGTTCTACCGTGTGAGTTGATGAGTTGGCAAAATGGCACGTCAATTTCTCATTGACGTGAACTGGTGCTTGGATGAGCTGTGGCAGGTGTAGCTGAGATGCTTGATTGATTTGACTTTGGTGTAGTTCTTGCGGAATGTTTGATTGGCACGAGTGGAGGTTGTGATGACCAAAGCAATTGAAACACAGTCGGTGTTCAGTCACAACTTTGTGGCGATCTGCAGGTTGTAGATCTCTGAATTTGGCGCAGCTCACTATGTAATGCGAACCACCACAGTGATCGCATGAATACTGGTGTGTCCTCGGTTGAGTGGACGCATGCTGAGCCGGTCTTGCTGGCAGAAGTGTAGATTTTGTTGAGTGTTTTGAGATGTTGCTGGCTCTGTCAGCCGATTGATCAGGGTTGATTGGGATGACTTCTAAAGCTCTCGCTCTGGATTCGATGAATCCCATCAAATCTTCAAATAAGGTCGGCTGCTTGTGCGCACTCCTTTTGTATTCCCATGCTTCACGCATGGACGTATCAAGGCGTTGAGCAACTACGAAAATTAATACATAATTCCACGATTCTGTATCAACTCCGAGGACGTTGAGTGCGTTGATTATCTCTTTCGTTGAGCTAACTAATGTGTTGAGTGCGGCTGCAGATTTTGCCACAGGTCGAGTGTTGCTAAGGAGTTTCTCAACATAAGACAGGATGAGTCTTTCCTTGTTGTTGAATCTGTCCTTGATTATTTGCCACGATGAATTGAATGAATCATTGTTGATCGGCACATTGGAGATCAGTTGAGCGGCTGATCCTTTGAGGCTGATCTTCAAATAGTGAAGTTTCTCTACGTCACTGATTTGTTCATTGTCGACCACCATTGAGGCAAACAAGTCTCTAAATGCCGGCCATGATGATGTAAAATCACCGTCAAATTCCGGCAACGTTATTTTCGGCAATGTTGATCTGTGCTGACTTGGTTGACTCTGTTGATCAGTTCTGGTTAATATGGTTTCTTGAGTTTTTGCGATTGCCTTCTTTCGCAGGATGATTGTGAGTGCCTTGAAATAGCTGTCAAAGCCTGATTCGTACACCTTCTCTGTAACATACGGGTGAGTGAGAAAAGCACGTTTACATGTTTCTCCCATTTGATCATGCTCATTACAAAAACACTCCCAAGTGCGATTTAAAATCTCTAAATGGCCGTTGAGTTCTTCGAAAACGCAGCCTGGTGAGTTTTGCAGGTGATCGTGTAGCTGGTTGATCATTGCTATCCTCGCATGCTGTGATGCGACCTTATACTCCATGAGGTTAGCTTGATTGGTGCTTGGTGATGGCGATCTGGTGCGTGGTCTCTGTACCGTGGGTGGTACATTGAGTGTCTCGCTAACGACTGTTGATTCATCGGTTGCTTCCACATCACCATCATGTGAGTCGCCTTCCTGCGAGGATTTACTTTGGTCTGACAGCGCTTTCTTATCGTCAGCCATGATTTGAACTGGTTGAGCCTGTTGATTATGATAAAAAATGATTAGCGCACTTGGGTGAGTATTTTAGTATTATTGAGCATTGTCTTGTATCGATGCATGCTGAGTTGCGCAATCTGTAGTGTATTACATGTGTTGATTGGTGATTTATGTGAGTCTCGAGGCATAAAATTTATATACTTGACCAGGATCCGGCTCGAAGGACCAAAAAATGTATGTTAATGAGTATGAGTACATTATATTATTTATACTTGTCACCAGGATCCTTAATCTTAATATTCGCATCTGTCACTCGACATGCTACGTGCGAATGTATCGACTTGCTACCTGTCGATAGATTAGATATAATTTACTCATACTCACTATCATACTCAATTATCATACATTATCATACAGGCCAGACCAATCACAGTAATATATTTATCATAATCAACAGGTATTTTTTTCATGCAAAAAATGTATGATAATTGAGTATGATAGTGAGTATGAGTAAATTATATCTAATCTATCGACAGGTAGCAAGTCGATACATTCGCACGTAGCATGTCGAGTGACAGATGCGAATATTAAGATTAAGGATCCTGGTGACAAGTATAAATAATTAAATGAACTCAGTAAATTAACAATAATAAAATCAATGTTTATTGAAATTATGTAACATTGGTTGCATGAAAAAAAATACCTGTTGATTATGATAAATATATAACTGTGATTGGTCTGGCCTGCGTGTTGATGTACTGTTGGTGAGTGGGTCTCAGGCCTCTGAGTTGCCTTGGTGATTCCGTGTGGTTGATCCTGGTGATCAGGTCTGATTGTAGAGCTCGAATAATGCCACACGGCAGGCTGATGAGAGTCCGGACGCCGATGCTCGGTGCTAAACAGAATGGCGTCTGTGCAGCCAACGAGCGAACCACGCCGTTGACGTTTATGTGAATGGTTCTATGGTTCTGGTGATCTGCTATGATTTTCACTAACACTGAGTTGAAACACGGGTGATTTGACCAAGAATGTACTACACTATAGAAATGAATGCGCACTAAAGTGATTAGAACGAGTGAATATCCCCGTGAGTTTTACGCGGGAACGTGTACTGCGAGCGACTCCAGTGAGAACAATGGCCACATCCGTCGACCACGCGGCAGAGTATCAAGAAGACGGACGTGCGTCACAGCTTGCTGGTGATTTGCTGTCAGCGATGGAAGGTGAGACTTGTGAGTGGTCTTGCCGATGGGGCCACGCTAACAGCGTTGGCCGCTTGAGTGAGCTTCGATCGAGGATGTGAGCAGATGGACAATATGCTTGAGTGCGCGGTCGATAAATCGATATAGCATACCTGCGAGCTATACCATATGACGCGAGGCGTCAGATGATTGTGACTGTAGCGTGTGCATGAGTTGAGTGTGTACTTGGTAAGCGTGAAAACTGAACAAAGTGGTTTTCACATGCTTCTTTTGAAATCAGCTTAATTCTATTAAGAGAGTTCTGCAGAGATCGGAATAAGTGATAGTCAGAGGGTGCTATGTCTGGATTATACGGTGGATGCAACACTTCCCAATCAAGCTCTCACAATTTTTGACGGGTCATCATTGATGTGTGTGGTCGGGTGTTGTCATGATGGAAGACAACACCTTTCCTATTAATCAATTCAGGCCGTTTTCTTTCAATTGCATGGTGTAATCTCTCTAGTTGTCCACAGTGGAGTTGAGAATCAATCGTGTGACCAACTGGAAGTAGCTCATGGTGGACGATTCCCTTCCAGTCCCACCACACACACAGCATCACATTTTTCGCCGTCAATCCTGGCTTTGCGAGCGCTTGTGACGACTCACTATCCCTTGTCCACGATCTTTGACGCTTCCGATTGTTGTACGTGATCAATTTTTCATCACCGGTTATGACACGTTTCAGAAATGGCTCGATTTCATTGTGTTTTAGCAGCGCATTGCAGATGTTAATTCGGTCTCTCATGTTTTTCGCGCTCAACTCATGAGGAACCCATACATCGAGCTTCTTTTTGTAGCCAGCTTTGTGTAAATAGTTCAAAACAGTTTTGCGGTCAATGCCTAGCTCCATACCAATATCGACACTGCTGATATGCTTATCTTGCTGGACTTTTTCAAGAATTTCATCAGCTTTTTCAGTAATTGGACGACCAGAGCGTGACTCATCTTTCACATAAAAATTACCAGAACTAAAGCGAGTGAACCATTTCCGCGCAGCAAATTTTGATAATATAGCGCAATTTTTCATTACTTTTCTCCATTTCTAAACGCAAACAACTTTCCAACCACTGCACCAATTTCGATGTTTATACACTCAAAGTAACGCTCGAAGTGACACCTTTCCAACGAACGTTTAGTGGTGTCGCTGCGATCTGTGTTTCCTGAATTATTTGTAATTGATGCCATCTATCGGGGAAAACGCCACGAACCTTTCCTAGACCCAATATATAGTTAGCATCAAACAAAAAATGAAATTCAATTAAATTGAATAAAAAATTCTAATAAATGGTTTATTTATGCTTGCGGGTGGACAGACTGGCGGCGGAAAGACTGCGATAGGGGGAGGTGATATTTTACCTCCTGGTGAACGCTTCGGTATCTACAATGAGCAGAGACGATATTTTCCACGCTTTAGGATGCAGGGGCGGGAGACATATTTTTATTTTCGTCAACCACCAGACGGTATTGATCATTTGACTTGGTTCGAGGGCGGTGAACGAGATGTTCTCACTCGTCTTACAGAATCGTGCGAAGGACATGAATTATGTGGGTATTGTGGTATATTTAAATACCGGATGCTCATAAGCATAAGAAGTAACGGACTTGTGCTGCCCTCTATATAAAACGTCACATCCCGGAGAACAGGACAGTGAACAAGACAGAGAGCTTACCGTCGACGTTGATGTAACCTGTGCCACCGATATAACAATTAATTTGACTTAATAAAGATGGACCTAGAACAGGAGCAAACATTAAGCGTGTATATTATTTGTCCTGTACTAGGACCTCACAAGTATGACTCTGAGCGTGCCGTCTTTCGCGCAAAGCCATGTATGGTTATCATTTCGACCAGCGCGTGACATCGTCCCTAACGATATATGGCGGCTAATTAACAGTGTAGTACAGAGCTCGCGCGAATTTCGAATAGACGATGGTACATGTAAAGTGACGACGTATTGAAACGTTTCGCGATTTTTTAAATGTTGCTATGCACTTTAATCGTTCGCTACGATGCGCGTCTTTTAGGCGGCGGAGTGAAATCGCGTAGTTTTTTTAAATTTTATTTCGAGCGATATGGTCCTAGATCGGAGGGAGAGGGTAGGTAGCTCGAAACAGGTTCGTGCTCTGGGCTGGATGGGATGAGAAGTGTCTTGTTTTATGTATTTGCAAACAATCTATTATGTTGTTATTTCTCTTTTTATGGTTGTTGTTGTGAGACCTCAGTTTAGGTTTATTAATTCGCATTTGTCCGGGGTGGACATGCGGTTTGTTACCTTTCATCATTGGTCTTTGTATTGATTGGGTAATTCTCTTTTCTTTATGGTGCTGAAGGCACTGATTGTTTGGAAATTGTCTGACTGTTTGTTAGTTTAGAAAGAGGATGGAAGGACGTTCGTAGGACGATCTGGTCGTTCGTACGGGTTTTAACGTTCGCTTGCGTTCAGATGTTTACGTGAGGTTTTCCTTAAATCTACGTATGTGGAATTGCTCCCGGTATTTTGGGTGGTTGACTCGATAATTCGTAAACTGATGAGATATCGCCTTTACGGAGCGTAACACTCAATTTATCTGTTTAGGGGTTATCGCGTTGGCTAATGCGCGATTTTCTTAATATTACGTAAATGAAATAATTTCCAGTTTCTTTCGGGTTCTGATTCTACTATTCGTAAAGTGACAAGATATCGCCTTTACAGAGCTCAACACTTAATTTATTTACTTCGAGGTTACCGCGTCTGCTGATACGCGATTTTCTTAATACTACGTAAGTGGAATAATTTCCAGTTTGTTTCGGGTTTTGATTCTACTATTCGTAAAGTGATACGATATCGCCTTTACGGAGCTTAAAACTCAATTTGTCTGTTTAGGGGTTATCGCGTTTGCTAATGCGCGATTTTCTTATATTATGTCTGTGGAATTTATTAATTTGTGTGTTTCTCGAATTTTTAGGATATCGTTGGCCGAATCCCGATGGCCATTGGTGCTTTGCGTATCTCTATTAGATGTTACAAGGTGTGCCTTATTCGCTGGGCTTAGTCCTCATACGGGGCGTTTTTTGGTACCTTCGTTAGATGTACCGGTCCGCGTTCTGGAATGCCCGTTCGCGAGATCTGCCTTTTGAGGCTCCGTCCTGCTAATGGTCGCGCGGTGAGCTTATAGTAGGAACGTGAGTGTCGTATGGTGAGGTGGGGTATGTGAATTTACCTAACTATCTTTACTCATCTTTGTTATTGTTTGGGTCCTTAGCTATAGCTCGCTGTTCGCAAAAGACACCGGGTTCGCAGCTATAACCAACTAGCTCTGCCTGTACCCCGGATACTGAGGCCTTTAGTCGCACTTGATTAAGCTACCTTATTGCGGCTTTAAGGGCTTTACAATTTGGGGTCTTAATTAGTGAGATTGGCCGAGGTATCCGTCCGTAGCAGGTGGTAGTTGGTGCTGGCCCTGACGTGGTCCCACCCACGCAGGTACATCCTACGAGTCGATTGCGCGTGGTGCAACAAGTCGGGATGCCACTCCCTTAACCTGGAAACACACGTGCTTCTTCATTCTGCAGAAGACATGTAGCCACGGCGCTATGCGTGGGGACACGTTAATGACAGAATGCCCTAACGCTGCGATTGGGGGCGGCCAAGGCGCAATGCAGGGGAGCCCTTTGCTGGCAGAGTATCCTAATTAATCCGTTTACTCAACTGATGGCCAGGACGCAATGCAAGGGAATCAGTTGAGCAAAATAATACTGCTTGCTGCCAAGATATGTCCCAAACGGTTAGTTCTTATCGTTATAGTTTCGTTCGGTCAAACGACGGCCAAGCGTAATGCAGGGGAATCGATTGATCGAAAGAACACTGTTTTCGTTACATTCCGAATTTAAAATGAATTTAGGATGGCTGTCGGGCAGCACTTCGTCTTGAAGAACAGATTTTCAACAAGCCTCGAGTCTTGTCCGGTCGTGGTTTATATAGTTTGGTGGATAGACCCCGAGGGGGTGTGTTGTGGTATGTCACGTGATGTTTGTCGCCCTTCAATCACTAGGTGAAGGAGGTGTGGGGTGGTGTGTCGGGGTACCGTTATTTCCATATTTAGCCGGGCTTTGTTTTTTCAGAGTTTGAACCGCGGTTCTAGCGAGGTTGAATTTTGTTGGTCTGTGTTAAATTTCCACCCGCAGGAGGTTAAAACTTTTCCTGAAAGTTTTTTCAGTTTGATTAATGTTTTTTACTAATTTGTAGCGATTCGATAATATCTCCTTATATGGACATCTCGAAATTTTCGTAGTCTAACGTAGAGCCAGACTCAGCGACGCGAGACCGTGACCGCTTGAGCAGTGTAATGTACATAGTATATCTATAGCTACAGCGTGGCCTGCGCAATGAGCGCAATTAGAACGCGTACGCAGATCTATCGAGGAGCAATCGAGTACTTCGCGTTCAGCGAGAATGCTGCCATTGTGTGATATTCAGTCTCGCCTGGATTTCCATCGCGGACCGTCGCCAATATTATCACGCCTCGCTCGAACGGAGCAGCGGAACATACGATCCACTAAAACCATCTCTATACGTCCCGACCGGCCCGGTCCGCGGTAAATGCGAAGAAAAAGGAACTTCAGGAGTGTGTGGGCGATGCATGGCTAGGCAATATGCTCACCGATACAAACTATGCAATACGTGAGTTACGAACTACATTTACTCTTTAATTTAACGTGTATCAAGACCGCGTCATGAAAATCGATGAAACAAAAAGACTCTTAATTATTGCGTGTGCCGAGCATCAGTGAATGTAACAATATACCGTGCGCAGCTACGTGCCGTGAAGAAAAGAAGCTTCGTGATAAAGACAATATATACTACTGTGTTTAATAAGTAAGGTGAATGTTTTATTTATACTTCCCGCGTTAACCGAATCGGACAAATGAATTTATTTTTCAAGTTGGTAGGACTGTTAGTGACATCTGTGACAAATTACATGTCAATATCATCATTAGTTTTTAGTTTGCGCTTGGTTTTGTGAACAAAGAAAAGCGAATTTGGCGATTTTTACGATGTCGAATTTCGTTGAGCAAAGAAGTGCTATTAAATTTTGCTTGCGGAATGAAATTTCCGACGCTGAAACGTATCGAATGTTACAAAAGGCCTTCGGTGACGAGACTATGTCACAGAAAAATGTTTACAAGTGGTACAAAGACTTCAAAGAAGGCAGAGAACGTGTTGATGATTTGGAACGCTCTGGACGACCATCGACGTCAATTGATGAGCAACACATCAAGAAAATCAAGGAATTGGTGCTCGAAAATCGTCGATTAACAATTCGAGACCTTGCCGACATGCTTGCAATATCAATTGGATCAGTGCAAGCAATTTTGAAGGATCATTTGTGCCTCAGAAGAGTCAAATCGCGTTTGGTGCCAAAATTCGTGTTTGGTTCTTCGTGAGATTTTCGCCAAAAACTCCACTCATGTCGCTCCACAACCACCGTATTCGCCTGATTTAGCACCGTCTGACTTCTGGCTGTTCCCAAAGCTCAAGAGACCATTCCGGGGAAAAAGCTTTCAGTCGATTGAAGAGATCAAACGTGAATCGCTACGCGCATTGAAGGCTATACCTGAGGATCTTTGTTATTTTATTATACGCGGTCATATGTTTCTTAAGAGTGATAAATCTAAGCGACAATGATTTGACCAAATTTTTGATGGAAAATTTTTGGCAGTTCGCAACCCGGTTAGAGTCAGCGCCACCTAAGATCCCTGTGTTATCGATCTCAGAAAGATCTTTAACAATCGAATCATTAATTATTTTTGTCAACTCTGATTGCCTCACTCATTCATTAAGAATTAATGAGGCAACCAGAACTGACGATTTTTTACTTTTTTTTTTAAAGAAATCGTGAAAAAATATCGCCACAGCCCGGGTTCGAACCGGGAACTCCAGAATTCTAGCCTGGTACGTTACCAATTACGCCACCGCGGCCCTAGCAACATCAATTCACGATCTCTATTTTAATGTCAATTAATGCACCTTTGTTATTTTATTATACGCGGTCATATGTTTCTTAAGAGTGATAAATCTAAGCGACAATGATTTGACCAAATTTTTGATGGAAAATTTTTGGCAGTTCGCAACCCGGTTAGAGTCAGCGCCACCTAAGATCCCTGTGTTATCGATCTCAGAAAGATCTTTAACAATCGAATCATTAATTATTTTTGTCAACTCTGATTGCCTCACTCATTCATTAAGAATTAATGAGGCAACCAGAACTGACGATTTTTTACTTTTTTTTTTTAAAGAAATCGTGAAAAAATATCGCCACAGCCCGGGTTCAAACCGGGAACTCCAGAATTCTAGCCTGGTACGTTACCAATTACGCTAGAATTCTGGAGTTCCCGGTTCGAACCCGGGCTGTGGCGATATTTTTTCACGATTTCTTTAAAAAAAAAAGTAAAAAATCGTCAGTTCTGGTTGCCTCATTAATTCTTAATGAATGAGTGAGGCAATCAGAGTTGACAAAAATAATTAATGATTCGATTGTTAAAGATCTTTCTGAGATCGATAACACAGGGATCTTAGGTGGCGCTGACTCTAACCGGGTTGCGAACTGCCAAAAATTTTCCATCAAAAATTTGGTCAAATCATTGTCGCTTAGATTTATCACTCTTAAGAAACATATGACCGCGTATAATAAAATAACAAAGGTGCATTAATTGACATTAAAATAGAGATCGTGAATTGATGTTGCTAGGGCCGCGGTGGCGTAATTGGTAACGTACCAGGCTAGAATTCTGGAGTTCCCGGTTCGAACCCGGGCTGTGGCGATATTTTTTCACGATTTCTTTAAAAAAAAAAGTAAAAAATCGTCAGTTCTGGTTGCCTCATTAATTCTTAATGAATGAGTGAGGCAATCAGAGTTGACAAAAATAATTAATGATTCGATTGTTAAAGATCTTTCTGAGATCGATAACACAGGGATCTTAGGTGGCGCTGACTCTAACCGGGTTGCGAACTGCCAAAAATTTTCCATCAAAAATTTGGTCAAATCATTGTCGCTTAGATTTATCACTCTTAAGAAACATATGACCGCGTATAATAAAATAACAAAGGTGCATTAATTGACATTAAAATAGAGATCGTGAATTGATGTTGCTAGGGCCGCGGTGGCGTAATTGGTAACGTACCAGGCTAGAATTCTGGAGTTCCCGGTTCGAACCCGGGCTGTGGCGATATTTTTTCACGATTTCTTTAAAAAAAAAAAAGTAAAAAATCGTCAGTTCTGGTTGCCTCATTAATTCTTAATGAATGAGTGAGGCAATCAGAGTTGACAAAAATAATTAATGATTCGATTGTTAAAGATCTTTCTGAGATCGATAACACAGGGATCTTAGGTGGCGCTGACTCTAACCGGGTTGCGAACTGCCAAAAATTTTCCATCAAAAATTTGGTCAAATCATTGTCGCTTAGATTTATCACTCTTAAGAAACATATGACCGCGTATAATAAAATAACAAAGGTGCATTAATTGACATTAAAATAGAGATCGTGAATTGATGTTGCTAGGGCCGCGGTGGCGTAATTGGTAACGTACCAGGCTAGAATTCTGGAGTTCCCGGTTCGAACCCGGGCTGTGGCGATATTTTTTCACGATTTCTTTAAAAAAAAAAGTAAAAAATCGTCAGTTCTGGTTGCCTCATTAATTCTTAATGAATGAGTGAGGCAATCAGAGTTGACAAAAATAATTAATGATTCGATTGTTAAAGATCTTTCTGAGATCGATAACACAGGGATCTTAGGTGGCGCTGACTCTAACCGGGTTGCGAACTGCCAAAAATTTTCCATCAAAAATTTGGTCAAATCATTGTCGCTTAGATTTATCACTCTTAAGAAACATATGACCGCGTATAATAAAATAACAAAGGTGCATTAATTGACATTAAAATAGAGATCGTGAATTGATGTTGCTAGGGCCGCGGTGGCGTAATTGGTAACGTACCAGGCTAGAATTCTGGAGTTCCCGGTTCGAACCCGGGCTGTGGCGATATTTTTTCACGATTTCTTTAAAAAAAAAGTAAAAAATCGTCAGTTCTGGTTGCCTCATTAATTCTTAATGAATGAGTGAGGCAATCAGAGTTGACAAAAATAATTAATGATTCGATTGTTAAAGATCTTTCTGAGATCGATAACACAGGGATCTTAGGTGGCGCTGACTCTAACCGGGTTGCGAACTGCCAAAAATTTTCCATCAAAAATTTGGTCAAATCATTGTCGCTTAGATTTATCACTCTTATACCTGAGGATGACTTTTTAGCATGCTTCAAACATTGGAAAAAACGTTGACATAAGTGTATTGTAGCTAGGGGGGATTATTTTGAGGGGGACGAAATCAATTTGGAAGCATAAATAAAAAAAATTTATTTTAAAACAAAATTCACCTTACTTTTTGAACACAGTAGTATATATATGCAATAAAAGTGCCTCTAATATATAGCGGAAAATTGCACCGTGAATTATCGAACGTGGAAACCGAATTATTCGTTAAGAATTAATCTACATTTCTGAATCCTCTGAAATATTTCACCACTCAATAAAAGCAGTGTAACGTCGCTTGAATATTTGGGCTTTGACAAAGGAACATAGTGTCGGCAAAAACGCGAATGGTCTTGAGACTCTCCGAAATATAAACAAACGATCACTACCTTCGCAGATAAATACCGCGAATTGATACTCGGTGTGGGCCACTTTCTCGATAAACCTTGTATTAGCTCTCGTGGCACGGTGCGTGCGAGAACACTGAGAGATATACACACCGAGCATTGCGATCGTATATACACGGTCATCATTTTTTCTTTGAGGATACAGCGAGCGTGCAAGGCCCGCGCTGACTTCAGTGTTTAACTATCAAGTGTTATAAAAGTATTTTTTTTTGCCAGGGACGCGCAATGTCCCGTTAGCTTCGTATAGTCCTCCGGGACAATGACGTGAGTCCTGCAATATATTGTATTAGTATTTAATACATTAGTATAAATTTTCCGGTGCTACAATGACGAACTTTGGCAACAGCACAATATCCGCCGTGATTAACCAGCTATCAATGGTCCGACAAATAATACTACAAATCCGGACACTCGCATCTATAAAATTGAGGAGTCCCTACGCAGTGAAGGACGACGTTTTGGAAGAATACCAAAAGTAATCGAACAATAATAAACAACTAAATACCAACGGAATACTGAGTGAGTAACCAATTTAATATATTAGGAGTGATCTCTCGATCTTGTCGAATCACCGGGGATCCTCACGAATACAATAACGGTCGAATGGAAGTGCTGGATTCGAATCTCGCGTCGGTCCATTCCTCGATATCGCGCGCGTTCATTATAACGCCGTGCTGCAAGTCATTGAATACAAATCGGACATGTATGAACTATTACCTCGAAGTGATAAATAATACCGTGTTTTCATCTTGTTATTAATCTGCGGAGTTTGTTTCCGCCTCATATGAGAACATTGCGTATCGTATGAATATTGTTTCGTTTGGAGCATCGACTATCAATATCGCGACAGTCTAAATATATTATGATTATACTTCGATTTTTCGGTGTATTGAACTGTTAATAATTATTGGAGCTTCGCCTCCCATCGTTTGCTATATTATAATTATCCTTCAAGTCTTTCTGTGAAAAGAATTGGTTATAATTGTTTGATAAATACTCATCATGTTACTCATTATTCGAGATGAATTATAAGTATGAGAGCAGAAACTCTCCTTTTTGTCGTATTATAATTATCCTTCAATTTTCCTGTAAAATAAATTGACTATAATTATTTGGAAATTTAATATGTAACCGATGATTCACCTATTGAATTTGTTATCCCTGGGTAGGGTGATTAGTATATCGATCTCGTGGATACTATGCTTAGACTGAGAGTGAAAATAACATCTTCAACGGAAATTGCCACAGGTACAGTGCCAAAAGTAAGCACCGGCCTTGTAAACAATCTCTTGCATTCTATGTTTAATGAGGTGGATGTATATCTGCATCAAAAACTTCTTTCGTCTCCAAATAATGCCTACGCTTTTCGTCAATCGAGCGTACATACAAACACTTTTCAGTTATGGTCCAGCTGCCAAAAATTCACATCTCACGAGCGTTTTCAGGAACGATTCCCAGGAATGATACCCCCGAAAAATGGATGATATAACTTCGGCAATGAGTGTCTGGTAAAGAGAAAACAATTTTTAAATATCGGCAAAATTGTAGATTTGCTCGGCCATCTACTTTGCGATATATTTAATCAGGAGCGGTTCCTATTAAACGGTGTCGAAATGTGACTATGACTGGTGCGGTCTAGAGATTCATTCTGTCTTGTGGGTGATACAAAGAATGGCCAATGCGGCTTAAAGATTCTCGAAGCATCGCTTCTCCATCGTACAACAAAAATAGCTCCTGGTGTGCTGCTCTCGCATGCTAGAACTCTGGCAAAATCTACGGCAAAATATCCTCTTACGAGAGTCTACGTAAAGGTCGCTTCACTACACTCCGGTGTTCATGGAAAGACTATCTATAATATCATGCTAGGTCAATTGCCGAAGCGTATAATTACCGGTTTTGTCGATAACAAAGCCTTTAACGGCGACTTCAGTATGAATCCATTCAATCTCCAAAATTTTAAGATCAATTATCTCTCGTTGTATGTAGATGGTGCTCAAATACCTTCTAAACCGTTACAACCGGATTTCACGAAAAATCATCTGTACATCTGTATGTGGATGCTTTTCAAACGTAGTTTTCCGGAATTCGAATACATTTCTTGAGCGATGGTAATTCGATCGATCGCGATAATTATCGCGATGGATAC
Source organism: Cylloceria caligata (assembly GCA_963942595.1). Classification (NCBI taxonomy): domain Eukaryota; kingdom Metazoa; phylum Arthropoda; class Insecta; order Hymenoptera; family Ichneumonidae; genus Cylloceria; species Cylloceria caligata. The sequence goes on from OZ012705.1 coordinate 62,852,007, forward strand.
TCTGTTTGCTTTTGATTTGACATCCGATCTTTTGGCGAATAGCAATTGACATTGGAATTTAATGAGGCACGGTAGTGTGCGAATAAAGGTATGATTTACGGATGCGCTTACTCCAACTCTAAATTGAGTGGTCTACGCGGAATATGCTAATGTCCTTGAAATCGATGCCTCTCGTCAGGTGATGGTGGATTTTACCAGATAAGCGAAAAAATGTGCTGATGTCGGAATAAAATTGTCTCGTGTTAAGCGGCGTAGAAGCGCCTTTGTGAACAACTGATCAGTCAAACATGAGATCTGCACAAATTAGTCGTGAAAATGGATATCGTCAGAGTAAAGACTCGTAATTTATTCCGAAAGAAATTGCCGTGGTAGCAGTAAATAGACCGTACTCTGCTCATTGGATCGTCGCACCACCGTGTCACTTTGCCGAATTATCACAGTATTCGAGAAGTCAGAATAATTTTCTCTCGTAATGCTTTCAGGGTCTTGAATGGTACGAGGGCGATGTGAGCTGTAAACAATCGCTAACTTCCGTGAAATTTCGCGAAAATCAAGTCGTATCTATACACGTGGTCACGAGAATGCTATACTTCTTTGCGATATCACGAGTCATGAAATTTCCAACCTGGAGGATGATGAGGGCGCTCCATTGTACAAATTTATGCCGAAATAGTTCCGAAAATGCTTCAGACACGCTATGATAAACGATACAACGTCTTCGCACTGTGCAATGCGGCATACTTACCAAATATAAAATTGGCCTCGCGAGCACCTGTTTAAAGGAGAATCGTACATAGATGTTTGGTAGTCACACGAAGAGAAAGAGAATAAAAAAGAGGAGAAATCTTCACCATGCAGTTGTGACACGATCGACGATGCTGTGAAATTAATTTTGCATATATACTTCTATCAAAGTGTATATAGTAGGTCATCATTTAGTCGTTGACTATGTGTTCAGCATGAACACTAGATAAATCTGTGAGAGTCTGCAGTATCTACCGCTTTCAACCGATGGAAACCACTGGATCGTAATGTACGTTGACAATCATGGCAAATGAATGGACTTTGACAGCTACCGGCTACCACCGATTATACGGCTACCACCGATTATATCGCAACATCGCGCACGGCTACGACGAAACTGCAAGTTCTATCGGTACGACTTGAAGCAACTGCAGAGTAATACGTCGGATGTCTGGGGACAATTTTGTATCATATTCTTGCATCTTATATCGTGCGGATTCACCATGTCGTCATTTAATAATCTCTATAGAGATAATGTAATGGAAAACGATATAATAACATGTGAATATTACAAGGTTTTTACCTCTCGACTTCGAGAGTGCTTCTGAGAGTGTGCGAGTGCTTCAAGAGTGACAGGAGTTTAAAATCGCCACGGACGGAAGGTGGAAGCCAACAACAGTTGAGGTGGTGAGTTCATAATTTTATTCATTTTTCCCAGTATGCGGACGCCTTTGCTCGATCCTGCTCTTATCTCTACTCTTCCTTCTTCACCAGGGTACCTACACGATCCCACTTTACCATCGCCATGTTGCCGACACTGTTTCAGCGGAGTGTGTAGCGTGGCGATGGAAAAGTCAGGCGGTAGGCGTAGCCGCATGGTGGGAAAAGGAGTAGGATGGAGCAAACGCGACCACATACTACTCACAAACGTTGCAAAAAATACTGCCAACTCGTCCGTCAAATGCTGTGCTATAATCATCATAAGTAATCCATCATCAGAAAAATAAACATGTTGATTATTAAAAAACGTACGATCAACGTAACCTCTACTATTATAAAAACACTATCTTCAGTTATGAATTGCAAAATGTTCATTCTACTAACCGAACAAAGACGCTATATGTATATAAATGTTAAAATTTAATCGGTCTCATTCCTAAGAATGATTATAGTTAAAAACACTATCGTTACATAAGCCCTCTGGCCTCTCAGAACTCTACCCTTGAAAATTAAAACAATCGTTGTATCCAAGATTAGTAAATCGACATTTTTCTTAAAGGTTTCAAATTCAGAAAATCACAGTGACTAATACGCCTACACACACGAGATACCAGGAATCTTCATCAAGGGTATGATACTAACAAGTCAAAACTCGAAAGAGGAATATTGTATGCGTTTGAAAAAAATTTCTGAAAAAAAACGCTAATAATAATGTTACGTCCCGGACTTGAAAAAGGGGAACGCAACTAGACGCCATTTTGAGCCAGAATGTGCTGGCTCGCGATTGGAGCACGGTCGATCTGCCAGTATGTGCTGTTGTTTGTAAAGAAAATACCCGTTTACTTACCTTAAAACTAGTTGGCGATGTAGAAAAAGCTAGTCAAGCACGATGACTCTGTCGTTGTCGAAATTGGTCTCGGTGGAGTCTGACTCGTGATTTAGTTCCGGTATCGGATTATGGCCCAACGTTGACGGGACTGATTGAGGTGCCGTTCGCTCGCTGTCGGGGCGGATCGTGCACCTTTGAACGGCCACGGGCCGTATGGCAGCCACCGCGACTTGTTTGAGCGTTCGTCCGCCCTTACCGTCTGACCATCCGCGCAATTCAACTGTGACGTTGGCCAGTCCTTGGTTGGTATTCGGTACGGTGTTTGTAACTAGCGCCCCGTTTCCTTGCGACGACCCTGATTGTTTGTCTCGAAATCTTTGCCCTGCCCTCTTACGAGTTTTGCCCATTTAATTTTAAGGAATTAGGGTTGGTAATCGAGAAGGGTCGTTGTCCACTTTCTTCTCGGTCATACGAGCCTCCTCGGAAAAAGAATCGAACCGGCGTGTTACCCTGAAGTACCACGCCGATTCGTAAAAATAAAGAGATCGAGAGGAGTGTGCAACTATTAGTTGACGCCGCTCTCTCTAGTGAAAGATCCCCCAGCGTGAGTTTCCAAGCGCCATCAGGGTGTAGAGTGCTGCAGACTCGCAACTAATGTCGCGGGACCAAACAGCACGTGACCTGGAGGTGCAACGAGGGCTGCGCTTCATATCACCTAGCAAGAAAGGAAAGACCAAAGGCCATGGGGGGTCCTACGATCAAGCGTCGCCCGAGTAGCTGGCCCATGAGAGAGAAATCGCGACAGGCTTGCGACAGAAATCATTAGAGAGTGGGATGAGGAAATGTTGGGAATTTTGTTGGGTTGATTTATGAAACCACGAGAATCCCTTGTAATTTACCGCTATAAATGCTTATTGGAACGCGCACAAATTAATTACGCGAACGATACAACAAATAAAACAATAAAAATGAAAAATGCGCGAGAACGATGTTTAAGTTGCACAATAAAAATGTTTAAAATGTGCGAGAACAATGTTAAAGTTGCACAATAAAAATGTTTTAAATGCGCGAGAACAATGTTTTTGCGTTAGCTAAAGATTTGAAGTGGCTACTCGCCAGTGGATAACACTGGAATGTGGCGAGCAACCTTATCCCGTTTAGGGTGCGAGAGAAGCTGTGCGTTGTTATGCTCAATACAAAAGTTATATTCAATAGCTATACGCTGCTCTAGTCGTGGGACTGAACGAAGTCATACGGGTGATTAACGCGCGATGTTTCGCTCAGCGTTTCTCGCATATGGCCTAGTGTGCGCTAAAAATGTATGTATGTGTATATATGTATATGGTATACGTATGAAATATGCGCATGAAATGTGTATTAAATATATGCATTAAGTATATTTATATATGTATAAAATATATGTATTGAATTATACGTATCAAATTATATGTCTAAATGTGTATTAAATATATGTGTTGAACTTATGCATAATGTATATATATATTGTGACGGGGTGTTTGAGCCATCCGTCACAAAGTCCGACCGAGCACGATACACCTGCTCGTTCGGCCAAGTCTACCCGAGGCGATCCAACAGGGCCAAATTATAGCGTGCGAATCGATATTTATTTTGTGTTTCTTTTGTTTTCGTTTTTTAAATGTAATTTTCCCGATTGGGCGACGGACCAAGCACGACGTTATGAGCGACAACAGGAAGGTCAGCTGCGAGAATCTGAAGGACGCTAGGATAACAGCGAGAAGAGCGATCACGAGTTTCCGTCGCTGGCATGCACATCAGCCGTGGCACTGTCGATGATGTCAGTACACGCATAGCGAGAACTATGCGGAGACCATCCCCGCAGCATCTCATGGGGATCGGAATATGCAACGATCTCAAGCGGCGTTTTGAATTTTCGCTGCGATGCGGCGTCTTTGTTTTTCTATTATCGTTCGTTGCTAACTGCTACTTCGTACAAGACATCGAAGCCCCGCTAGAGCTGTTGCTAGCTCGGATAATAACCCCAGTCGCAAGTACCGTTGCGATACTTTCAATTTTATTGGTGGCTACGATTCGAGGGGAGGGAGTTTATCGGCTCAAACAACGAGAACCAACGTATTATCGGGGACTCTTGCGCCGTATTTTGTACAACGAGAATGTGTATACCGGGAACGCTGACGTGTCTGAACGACGAGAACCGACGCCAACTCCCCACGATTCTGGACCGCTGCTTGAGAATTTCTCGAGAGGAACTTGATACTGCAACCATTCGGTAAGGCCGTCGTTCATCTCTGGTTTGAGTGTGGGAGTTAGCTCCAGTAAATTTTGTTGAGAAAACCCGAGCGATATTGTCGTGACGGCACGCCGTCGTGTTGGAAATCTAACGTCTTTTGATATAGCGGTCAAACAGCTACCGTCTGGTATTTAAAATTTATAAGTAACTCGCTTCACGAGAATAAAAGAATCGCCGAAGGGGTTCCATTGTATTATTTTTTTTCTCTTTTCGTTAACTGTTCATTTATTGCAAAGTCGAGTGCCTTGAGAGTTCTGTGTGTGAAAGTAGAGTGGCGTTGACTTTACGAAGTCAAGAGTAGTTATTGTGTGTACCGTGTCCCTTAGTTATCTTATTTGCGTTGTTTTATCGTGATTTTCTTATTTCCGTGATTTATTCGGTCATTTATCTTAATTACGTTCTCTTATCGTGACTATTTTATTTCCGCCCTTAATGCAATTAGTTATCCTATTTACGTTCTTTTATCGTGGATATTTTATTTCCGTTATTTATTCAATTATTCATATGATATATGTTATTTTATTGTGATCATTTTATTTTCGCTATTTATGCTGTTCCAGTTCTTCTATTTTATTTATTCGGTGCCCTTTACTTTATTTTATTTATTCGAGGCGATCATTAATTTCGTTTTGGCTTTATTTATGTTGTGAGATTCGCTGAGTTGTTTGAACGATGTCACCAGTCCGAAATTTCTTGTTAAATATTATAAGGAAAATTCAATTGAAGGGAATCTAGCACGTTACCGTTTGTCACTTCCCGACCGTACTTCCGAGAGTACCACCTGAGCTTTTGACTAATCATTTTGTGCCTCATTACAATAAATTGAAATTATATTTGTGATTCCCTGAATTGACAAGTTGAGATTTACTGTGCGAGACACCTCAGACTAACCTATCCCCTCTACCAAACTTATTTTTGTCTTAATTAAGGGATCCTAAATTCATACGTGATCTAGTGTCACCTCATGGAGCTTAACACTCAATTTTTCGATTTTTCAAAATGGTGCGCTTTTTTTTAGGCCCCGCCCGTCAATAGGATGCTTGAATTCCTAGCTTTAGTCGTGATATTTCCACACGTGGTCTTGTTATGATAAATCGTAAGGTTTGTCTCGAGACACTCGTATAATCATCGGACGCCAGTTTGTTTTTCTCATTTGTTCCTTTTAGGTGTTTTGAAGTGTGGTTTTATTTTAAAAAATAAAAATACCATAAGGGGTTTGCAATGTATTGACAACACATTGCGATACTGTAGCCTTAATATTTTACAGTTTAAGGCGCTAATCGGTAACTTTAACCAAACATTTCGATCAAACTGATGGCTACGACGCAATGCGCGGGGACCAAGGTGGTCGAATAAACACTAAAATTAGCGATAGAATTGATTTTTAACATTTTGACGGATGTGCTGTAGAAAAACATTTCGTGCTTTCATAAATTTATATTCAGGTAAGAGTCTCTAAGCACGTTGCGTTTTATATATTTTTCGACGTATTCTCCGAGAAAGTGCCTTTGAGGAAGTTACGTGATGTTGGTCTTGATTTAATTCATTGGTGAGAGGGGTACGGAGTGGTGTTTTGGTACATCGCGTGATTTCGAATTTGTACGCTTTGACTATCTTGGGGGTTGAACCGAGTTTGTCTCCAGGCTTTAATTGTAATATGTGTGCTCTTCTTCGATGGGAGTTAGATTAATTAATCTATTCGTTGTTTTTCATTGAACCTGCTTTTGTATCTGGGCATCTTATGATTCCGATGTCAACTAGATTGCCTGTTTTCGCTAGTTTTTTCTTTAAAAAATTTTTTTTAATATCGAAAAAACCAAGTATCTTACTATTGTCTCGTGGTTAGTTAAGTTTCCATCTATTGTTTCGTTGTTTTTCATTCGTTTTCTTATTACTTCTGGTTGACTATGCATCGGCGGTCTTTTGTTTATTATTTCCAGCCCAGTAATACTGTTTTCCGAGTTCTCTTAAACATTTGTGGTAGTTGCGATTCACGCTGGTGGCTGAGTACCACGTTGCAGTGCTCTATTGTTGCTCTGGCCGCTGCATCACTCGGGGGTCTAGTGACTCGCATGAGTCTGTGCGCGGAGGCAATGCCTTACGAGGCCTCGTCTTGCTGCTTCGCGATGAGCATACTCGTATTTTCTGTTTCAGTTGGTTATGCGAGAGTTTATATGTCTTGTAGATTATTATTTAAAAATAATGATCTGATATTTTTCGTAGTGTTATCTATTGGATCGAACTCGATGAAGAGTTTGCTATAGTTTAATTTATTCTTGGTCTAGTTTTATGTAATTCAGTATTTTTTCTTTATTACGTTCCGTTACAGTATCTATATACTTATTAACGTAAATTCTAATAACCCAATGAATAGACTATTGTGTGCGCGTATGCCTTGAAGAAAATAAATTATAACAAAGTGTGTAAGAGTGTTTCCCTTATCGGGTGTTGTTAGGCAATTGGGAAATTCATGATGATCCTTGGGAAAAGCATGCTGTATGGGGTCTTAAGTGCCGATACATAATTATGAGTATAGCTAGCCTACCACCTGCTTAATCACCCTGTGGCCCTTCTTTCTCTTTACTAGCTCTCGTCCTCCAGGCGGACCCGCTTGAAAACCCCCTACCGATGACGAGAGACTCCTTGCCACACGATTGGAAAGGCAAATACAAGAAACTCCGACTGTCAAGAATGCACGTGTCCTTCATGATCACATATACTTTCCTGCATGTCTCTTTCTCCGACAGTCCTACCGCTTCAGTCGCTGCATTACTTTACAGGCCTCCCGCTCCTCCGCAATCCCCCGCTAGCGAACAGAGCCTTCCGTTAAAACACTTCGACAAGATGGATTAAGTCAAGTTAGTTGAAAACTTAATCACCTTATATGATTGTCTATCACGGACACAAATCGCAGCGTCATCTCACATACAAAAAATTCAAAATACTGAAAAACACGAAATACACTTTGGCATAGCGGCGCGCGACACCCCGCTTCTGCGGGTATCCGCAGATATGCGGAGACTGAGTCCCAGTAACGCTTGATAGTAGCGGCGGCCGGACAAGCTAGCGGCTAGGCTAATGAGGAAAGCGGGCGTGAGTGTACGCCTCGTCACAAGGCAGTGTTGTGCCGCGGAATATTCCATTTCATTGGTATATTTTGGAATATTTCATAGGTGACACAGCTAACGAAACATTGGAATTCGTTCAAGACAGAAAACAAAGTCCAATGCCCGATCGTACGATCGACGCCGAGAACGCCGAAACAGTATGAGGCGACTCGCTTGGCGATCGACGGGGGAAAGTACGAGTTGGTTTCTCGTCAATTACTCGAGAACCCATTGAATTATTGTATTATTCTTTCCTCGCCACATAATTGATAACGGAAAGTTACCGTTGTCTGTAATAAACTACCGACTATTACTTTTACCGTAAATTCACGTGTTAGTCATTGACTCGAGATCGATCTTCTTATCGGCTATCGATGCCAAAAATATTAACTTCTAATATTATCCCGTTGACCGTAATATTCCAATTACGCGATATCGGTACAACAGCAGTGTGAAATAGATGAGAGCGAATCCAAATAGCTGATCGCCGATGGACAGATCCACGAGAGATAATGAGCCTACGATAGCAAGGTATGCGGAATAGGCGCGATCCCCAAAATTGCATGTTGTCGATTAATTATTTTTTTAATTGTCGAATTAATGTATAGCCCTTTTTTTAAAATGTTTTCTTAAATAAAGTCTATTTTTACCTACTACTGAAGCCTACATTTTTTTCCTCCCTGCTCGAGTTTACACTCTACCCCTTCTGGATATAAAAAATAAATGATAACGCTTAAATACCGTTACAATATACAGGGTGCGTACAACCACTCGTCCACCCCTTTTATTTTGAAAAATACGCATTTTCGAAAAAAGTTTTTCATACAAAAGCTGTAGGGTTTTAAATGACGCATCAGACAGTGATGTTAGTATGACCTTGAATACCGTTGTCAAGGTCACGTAGAGGTTACCTGCAATTTTTTTAATGGAACCCCCAATTTTTCATTGCATGTTCTTGTAGCTTATCTCAAGAGCTTTTCAAAACGCTATAATAAAGCATTTTTCTATTAAGTATTTTTCGAGTTATAAGGCTTGACATTTCTTATTTTTAATAATTTTAAAAGACGTTTTAGGCTTGTGAAGGGCGTTTAGTGAAAAATGACCGTTAACAAAACTTTCTTTTTTTTTCGTGTAGAATATAAATCCGTATTAAAAATGGGGATTCCCATTCTAAAAAATCGGCCCCAAAAAAATAAGTCAAGTCAATTTTTAAAGTAGAAACTCAACTATTTTACTACGCCCTTCACAAGCCTAAAACGTCTTTTAAAATGATTGAAAATAAGAAATTTTTGATGCGACATTAAAAACCCTACAACTTTTGTATCAAAAACTTTTTCCGAAAATGCGTATTTTTCAAAATAAAAGGGGTGGACGGGTGATCGTACGCACCCTGTATATTATAACGGAACGTCTTTCAAAGATGCTCCTTCATAAATAAATAGCTCCTCTTTGCACAAACCGAAAGGAAACTCTTTTATAAAATAAAAACCGGAGAAGAAATCCACCACGATAAAATTGACGTGACTCAATTTTCTCTCCAGTTGGCAAAGCAGAAAACCGAATATCAGGAATAAAAGAAAGTCGAACCGCAACCATAGAAAGAAAACCGGTGTGGCCAAAAGAGGCAAGTCTAGAATCTAGACCAAGGCTACTGCTGCAAAGCCTCACGTCAAAGCAAACAGCCAAAAGATACGACCACTAGCCTGATGCAAAGTATGACCTACCGAGCACCTAACAACAAGATGCTCGAGAATCTCTAGCCTACTATAAACATCATAAGAATTCAATCAATTGAAATAGAAGAAGCTCTTCGACTGACCGCGCACTCTCTTTACTTCGAACAATCTGATGCCGTCGTACTAGAGCACTCGGCTGCGAGAACAACAATTTTTACTTTTATTATTATTCATAGTGGACCCTCACGAGTTGTTGTACCCCGTGCATAGCATCACAAAAGCTGAAATAACTCCGGACGATAGGAACCCTGTATTCGTTTCCCGGTTATAGCGTACTAGCTGACGAAGACTATCTACCGGATATTTCGAAAAGCGTCCATTTTCAAAATCTGACAGTGTCAAGGAACTTACACGTTGCAGATTGGTACGTCGATCCTTGCAACTCAAAGAGTGCCTCTCAAGTCATTATCGACCACTTCTTATAAAATGACCTCGGTTCTTGGCTATTTAAAACGGGAAAAAATGGGATAGGGAAACTATGGGAAAATACTCGGTAATAGTATTAATGTAGGGAAACTCTCACGAAATTACCCGTAAACCACTCATTACTAGTCAGACAAAAATGACGATGCTGGTAACGTGTGGCAGCGATTTATCAAAACCAACAAAAGTTAGAAATTTAATTGAAAGTTAGAAATTGGGTTGGGAAATTGGCCGTCAAATTATCGTAAACATAGTTGTATTACAATAATGGTTTGATAATGTTATGGTTATCTCTCGAGTCCTTTACGAGGGACCAACCATTCAGTTTCGATCTTTATTTTAGACTCACATTTGTGAATGTAGTTATGCGCTACATTGGCCGAAAATTGATGAATTGTATTCATCTTCTCAACCGTACACGGGTCGCTGATCCCGAGTCGCCTCGTGATGTGTCAGCGCATTCTTTTTTGGTGAGCGGCCTCTCGATCGAGGGATGGAAAAATGCATTTCTACCTGTTTAGTTGCGAAAATTTCGGAGGCACAAAATTTATTTCTGGCCATTCAGGATTGCACGTAAAAGTTATAAATAAATCTGGACGTCCATATTTACGCACGTATGTCATAACATCCTGAGATTTCTCATACATATATTGTGGCGATCTAGTAAAATATGAGGGGAGCATGACACATTGGCCCATATTATTAGCATAAACATTGGCATCTTGTTGCACAGGACCTCGATGATGTATGTAATCATCAGCACGTTATTGTTTTTGGTTATTACGAATAAAGGCTAATCTTTCAGAAATCATGTTAGCCATCATGTCAACACAATATTGATTATATAAGTTTTCGAAATAATGTAAAAAATTGACACTGTTATCTCTAACCATAAGGCTTTAAGCATAAAATTGCATACAGGAAAAATTTGTGTTCCACCCACCATTATTATTTAATGGAATAGTTAGATAATAACCTTCACCTTTCGGAAACATAAAGGAATATAGCAAAGGATCATAAGATCGATGAAGCTTTGACACTCGTTGCATTTGACCGTGACGATAACGTAAAACAATATCTCTAGGTCTCTGATCTTCATCGACTAGTAAAACATCCACTTCATTAGTGATTGGGGCATTGTAAACACATCTGTGCTGATTAGCAGGTGCACGATCAGCATGGATTATTAATTCAAAATCTTCTCTCTAACACAAAGGTCTATTTTCAAGGTTGTATATAAAATCTCTGATCAACTTATTATTTTCTAGTAAAACTTGGTGTAGTACTGTTATTAATTCCTTCCTTAAGTTCGATAACAATATTATTACTAACAATAAGTGAAATTTGATCCGCATCGGAAATAAAGTAAATTTGCAAAAATTTGTGATCGACTTCAGGTGTTGGAAATAAACTTACTATGCGATGGTAAACTTGACCTTGAATTTCGAATGTAGGCAGAAAATTGTCGCCTATAAGTTGTTTAGCACCGAAAGAAGTAATCTAAAATAAGGTATTATACTTTCTAGCATTATCGAGAATATGTTTTGTCATAAGATGTGTTCCTAAAATTGAACTTAGGAGAAGTTATGGCGACTCATCGAGTGTAGGAAGCGAAACTTTACCACCCGAACAACACATTCCAAGTGCTTCATCTATCCATTTTTTCGCAAAGCAACGATTCATATTTTTACCATTGTACCAATTTGTATATATTTATTATTTATATAATCTAGATGAGGTTCATCGATGGAATAAGCAATGTCACTTCGTTTAATTAATGGCAATTCTTCATGCGGAGTAATGCCAGAAGCTCGACATATAGACGTGGATGATCTCACTTGAGAAAGTCGAGCCTCACGCTCTTTCACAGTCTCACGTAAACGTAATATAGATATTTGCCTTGCAACTATAGTCTTTCTACCAATATTCATTCTCGCCGGTACCGGCATAATGTTAGTACAAAATCAATACCAAAAAAATAAAAAATTAATTGTAAGCCAAATATGAATCGACAGTCCGTACGTTGTGATATAAGCAAATAGGACGTAACGTTATTATGAGAAGCGCGGCAGCTATCGCCACCTAGCGGAGAGCAGACATATTACACATCGAAAAATTATATCTTAACCATTGTTTTGTATGGAAGTTAATATTTTTTCGAGATGAAATATAGCTTTTGACATTACCTGTTATCTCAGGAAGCATGGGTCAACATTTAGTTGCGATTGGTTGAATAGTTTTTTCGGTTATCGTCAACAAACAAAAATCCTCTTCCCCTTTATATAATAGTGATATAAGATCAGATAAGATATAGATGTACGGACGAAATCCTCCTACCTCCAGCGCTTCGCGCACCACCCCTCCTAAGAGAACATATTCTGACCCCTCCTGACACACTTTCCGCCCACCCCTCTTAATGCTTCTACACGACAGCGGCGGCGAGATGTTTTTATAATATAGAGAGAGGTGAAAAAAAAGAATCATGAAAAGTAGTTTTATTAACTCGTTGTAACTCGTTAACTCGTTGTTAACGTTCCGGCGCATTTGCTGCCTTGACAAGATTGCCCGTTGCGCACTCTCCTCCGCTGACAATCCCCTACCAATCTTTTTTAACATGAAGGATAACATGTCCTTCATCCAGGGCTCAGCAGATGCTACCTGTGATCTCTGGTCGTCCAGGTCTTATGACTCGGGTACCCGTCTCGTAAGGGCACCGACCTTAAAGAGCCACTGGGCTACAATATGCACTGCATCCTTATCCTTGTGTCACAAGTAGTGTTGATAAATTAGCTCCTTTCCTGCGATAATGGTCGTTGCACTGTAATACATCTCTGCTGCTGTCTCGCTGCGCTCGACAGCCATGCATGCGGCCCGGTGGCAGCACCGCACGGCCACATTCTTCGTGCAATGGACGACGATCACGCCCTCAAGAAGGACTAGCGTTTATCGGTAGCTTCGCGTAACGGTACGTTTGTACGAGCAGCCATCTTTTACTTTTTCTTACGGAACGTCAAGTAATCATCTCGTGTCTAGCACCTTTTTTGGAAACTCAAGAAACAACTCAATTATAACTCATCGCATCGTGCTCAAGTTAGGATAGGCAACACAGTGCATTTGAACTATTAGTAAAAGGCAGTAGGTGCCTATCAGATCTTAACATTGTGCAATTCATTACTGGATTCTCAAAGTGCACGTCTCAGTGTCAAGTGCCTGGTGCCCCATGGCTTAGTCTCGTGCCTCGTGCTTATATCTATGAGCGCAGATTAATACAATTCGCCTCACAAATCAATCTTGGAAACTCAATGCAATATTTTAATTAATGTGTAACATTAGTCTACTGAAATATATCTATCGTTGCGGTTCATTTACTGCTTTGTTTTTTTATGTGACCACCACCCTCGATCCATAACTTATTCTTATTTATAACTTACAGTTACACCTTTCCTATTAATTAATTCGGGCCATTTTCTTTCAATTGCTTAGCGTAATCTCTCTAGTTGTCCACAGTAGAGTTGAGAATCAATCGTCTGACCAACTGGAAGTAGCTCATGGTGGACGACTCCCTTCCAGTCCCACCACACACACAGCATCACCTTTTTCGCCGTCAATCCTAGATTCGCGAATGATTATGACGGCTCACCATCCCTTGTCTACGATCTTCCGATTGTCGTACGTGATCCATTTTTCATCATCGGTTATGACACGTTTCAGAAATGGCTCGATTTCATTGCGTTTCAGTAGAGCATCGCAGATGTTAATTCGGTCTATTATGTTTTTCGCGCTCAACTCATGTGGAACCCATACATCGAGCTTCTTTTTGTAGCCAGCTTTGTGTAAATGGTTCGAAACTGTTTTGTGTACAATGCCTAGATCCATACCAATATTGACAATGCTGATATGCTTATCTTGCTGGCCTTTTAAGTATTTCATCAGCTTTTTCAGTGATTGGACGACCAGAGCGTGACTCATCTTTCACATCAAAATTACCAGAACGAAAGTGAGCGAACCATTTCCGGGCACCGGATTTTGATATGTTTGTATTAATATATTTTTATTAACGCAAGGGGACATCGAGGATTATAAAGACTGCGATGTCAGAGTTTCGAAGCAACAAACATCAGATTGGAAACAACTCGATTACACGAAGGGATGGTTATTCTCACCCTAAAAAATTAAGAATATCTACCTCATCTGCGACAACGTATCTCAAACAATAAAGTTATCGGGAAAAAGAAATTTGTAATTAAGATCAAGTTGTATGCCACGCACCAGTTACGTAACGATTATTGGATTCCGAAATTCAAAATTAAATATCGACAGAGAATATTTACCATTAACCTCGCTGAACATCACGGAGTTAATGCCGACGATAGCGGAGTATCAACCATTGCAAGTTTCCGACGTAACAGCAGTATTAGCATTGATTGTAGTCACCAGAGATATAATAGAAAACTTCGCCTATGACATCAGTTTAAGGAAAGTGGAAAGCCTACTGATTGAGTGCGACAACAAGGAATAAGTGCGACTGACATATGTATGGTTCCACCGTAACAGCCCTGTTGAGAAGTGTGGTCATCTCTTATTGAATTTGCCTGTCACTATTTACAAAATACTCTTCCCAGGTTCAGAAGAGGGCCTCTACCACACAAATATTCCTTCGTTCAGCTTACTCCCAAGCCCCTGACCTATTAAGTTATCGCCCGTCTGTCCGAGAATTCCTACAGTAATCGCTGTCTACAGATACCACTAAGTCCACGTCCAGCAAAGGCTTATGGATCCATAAATTATAGGAGCCACAGTCCCGGTGATACCACCCGCTATTGAGGCCCAGTAAAAAGGAAATGCGGATATTAACGTACAGAAAAAGAAACCCTGTTAAGTCATACAAAAATGTCCTTTATGTTACGTCCCGACACACCTGTATATGTTGTCTTCAAGATAAAAAATAGTAATAATGGTAAAAATAATAATAATATATGAACAAGTAAAAATATGTATACAAGGTTTAGCATTTAAAGAGCATTAACACTCAAACAATTGGTGATATCTAGAAAAATTCGGAATAAAATTGTATTATTCGAGAAGAAGATTATACGGAACTATCGTCATTTTTTTCGATTTAGGCGTCAAAGCTACGTCAAGGTCAACTCCTTTTTTTTTTTAATCGAACCATATATTTTTTCATGATATCATTACTGTCGTTGATATGAATTCAGTAACCTACAACACAAGATCATTCTAGTCACGCAAAGTGTAAAAATAGTCGAAAAAACGAATCAAATCGGAATAATCACTTTTAAACGATTTACAAACCTTGATTCGGGTCAACCTAGAGAAGATGCTCGAAATGATGACCCTCGACTTATGAGCACTTGTTTATTCTCGGATCACAAGATCGCCTAATTACAGTCAGTATTCCTTCTTTTATATCTTCAGGCGTGTTTACTTGTTCAAGTAAATGTTTTAATTTATTTCGATGACTATGATCGACAGTTATTGTTCACAACGGTAGGAAAAAATTGGAAGTTGGCTGTATTTCCCGGAATTTTACTACTACTCGACCGATATGCATCGCGGGCAATTAAAACCCTGATGGTGAATGCCTCTGCGTATACTACTATGACCCTAACGGCGATTGGATAAAAGTAATTGTAACGGTAACAATAAAAATAACCCTGCAAGGCAGAAGTAAAAATAACCCTACAGGGCAGAAGTAAACGTAGAATCTAATAAGGTACACTTACAGTACTAGGTGGTTCTCCAATCCCCACTGCTGTACCCAACCTCCGGCCCGCCGAGATCTCGATCGAAAGTGTAAGGGTAAGAGGTAGAAGGTAAGTATCGTCTTCGTAGTAGGAGAACGGACAGACGGACATAGACGAGGATTAACCCCCCCCCCCCCCCCCCCCCCCCCCGCGGTGGAATACGAACAAACTTGACGTACGGAAGTTTTCGGAAGAGCTGGCGGTAGCGCCGGCGCCGATAACAAACGTCCCCCCAGAGCTGATAGGCCGGCTAAGGGCGGATAGACTGGCAGACGACACGGCCAAACTGACGGAACAGCTGTGCAATAGCACTATGCCAAAACGACATTACAGACAACGCAGCCAACCACAATACTGCTGCACGGACGAGATCGCCGAACTCCGGAAGATCTGTCTGGCAAACCGAAGACGGGCCACGAGGGCTGGTGGGAGACCTGAAAGGGAAACCCTCCAGGCCGAATACAAGACAGCACGGAAATGACTGACGAACGCTATCAGAGACAGCAAGACGCAGTGCTGGAGGAAGCTCTGCGAGGAGGTGGACCGGGACTCGTGGGGCACTGGTTACAAGTACGTGACCGGTAAACTAGGGGCCCGGGTCTCACCAAAACTCAAAGATGCTGAAACCACACGGGGGATTGTGGATGGACTTTTCTCGACACACCCAATACGGACGGACGCAACAGACGACAACGGAACACCGACACCCCCCAAATTCACTGCGGAGGAGCTCACACGAGCATCCGATGCGATGAAAATGGGTAAGGCGCCAGGACCTCACGGAGTACCGGCGGAGATTGTCCGGCGGATGGTCAACCTGAGGCCAGATATATTTCTCGACCTGTACAACACATGGTTGACGACGGGGACCTTCAGTGACCGATGGAAAGCGGCGAGGCTAGTCCTTATCTCCAAGGGTAAGGGCGACCCCAACACGCCGTCGGCCTATCGGTCGCTGAGCCTACTGAACACGACAGGAAAACTTTACGAACTGCTACTTAGACTAAGCCTAATGGACGCGATACTGACCGGGGGAGGCCTATCCGACCAACAGTTTGGCTTCAGAAAGGGCCGGTCTACGATTGAAGCCATCTAGAAGGTGGTAAACTCCTTCCGAGACACAGACAGACATGGCCACGCAGCGCGACCAATCGTGTTGCTGGCGACACTCGACGTTAGGAACGCTTTCATCTCGCCCAGGTGGGAGGACATACTGGAGACGCTTAGAAACGGCTTCAGGGCTCCACCATACCTGACCCGAGTAGTGGAAGATTACCTACGAAACAGACAGATTACCTACTAGACAATCGAAGGGCAGGTAGCAAGACAAATTACCGCGGGGGTCGCCCAAGGATCCATACTGAGATCAGACTGCTGGAATGGGATTTACGACAGCCTGCTGAGACTGGAGCGCCCGCGAGATGTTCAACTCGTCGCATAAGCCGATGTCGTGGAGGTGGAGATCGTCGAGCGGTCTGCAGAATTAGCACAGTACAAAATAAACCAGACGATGAGACGTGTCGGACGATGGATGACTGCCCACGGACTGCAACTCGCAACGGAAAAGACGGAACTGGTGTTTCTCACACGGAAATGCATACTGACGAGACTACCTATGAAGGTCGGGACAGACGAGATAGTGGCTGGAGGAGAAATCAAGTACCTGGAGGTGACCCTAGATACGAAGATGACCTTCTGGCCTCACATACAGAGGACAGCCCGAAAGGCGTTCGAAAGGGTGGCATCTTTAGGGGCTATACGTGTTGTTACCTGATTCTTTGGTCACTATAGGGAGAGGGGACACTATAGAGTGGACTCTATAGGGCCATTTGAAATCAGCGTTGCCATTTAAAAGGTACTCTGGAGTCGTTCAACGCAGTTATTCTGGAAGGGTCTGTTTAGTTTACTCGCAGCTGCTGTACACTGCATAACAGAGCGAAAATGAGTGAAAGCAGTTCAAGTTCAAATTAAAAAGGCCCTCACGATACTCCTATCCATAGATCCAGAAACAAGAAGAAGAGATTTTCGGGAAATCAATACACGTATGAGCAGTCCACCAAAAATACCAGTACAGCCGCTGAAAAACTGTTACGCACCGGAGATGATGAAATTATAGTTGATCATACCTATGGATACCGTTTCATTCAGTTTTATTCTGTTTTTAGTGCAATGAGCACTCTAGTTGTGTGTAAAAATTGCAAGAAAGACATCAAGTTCAATGAAGCAAGTTCACGAGGTTTAGGATTCAAAATTGCTGTGTCATGTGAGTGCGGTGTTTCATATGTGAATTCTGGACCGATGATTGGTAATGCTTATGAAATAAATCGTCGTATAGTGTTTGTGATGCGACTTGTAAGCGTCGGTACCAATGGACTAAATCTATTTTCTGGCTTGATGGATCTTCTTAGAAAATTTCATAACAACACTTTTGCTGGATGCTTTGAAAATGTAACCAAAGCTGCTAAAACCGTTTATGAATGGAGTACACAAAAAGCCGTAACTGAGGAGAGAGCTAAAACCTTAGAGAATAAAGGTTCAGATATTAATTTGACAGTTTCCGGAGATGGCACATGGAAAAAACGCGGCCACACTTAACGTTTCGGTGTTACAACTCTTGCAGGTAAATTCAGCAAACAAATCATCGATTCAATCGTAAAATCGACTTATTGTAAGAGTTGTAAAGTATGGGAAAAGCAAAAAGATACTCATCCTGAAGAATATGAAGAATGGCTTGAAGGACATGACGATTGCGATGTGAATCATATTGGATCAGCTAGAAAAATGAAGGTTGATACTCGTAGTGTGAAGGAAATGTTTAGTTGCTCGATCGATAAATATGGAATAAAATATACGCGCTATATTCGCGACGGTGACAGTGCCACATACAAAGGTTTATTGAATCTAAATCCATACGATGTGAATGTAGAAAAACTAGAATGCTACTTACATGTGAAAAAAATCATGGGAACACGAAGCCGCATTCTCAAAACACGAACCAAAGATTTAGGAGGAAGGAGTACGAATTCCGTGAAGCTAACTGAAAAAGTTATTAATAAACTCCAGAAATACTACGGATTGGCAATTACCAGGCATCAAAATAATGTTGATGAAATGTATCAAGAAATGTGGGCTAGTTTGCATCATTTGTCTTCGAAAGACGAAAATCCGAACCACGGAAATTGCCCTGCAGGTGCGAATAGCTGGTGCTCATATCGCCGCGCGAAAGCTCAAAGAATGGACGTATTAAAGGGTGTTACGAAAGCTTTGGAACCTATTTATACTGACTTGAGTTCATGGGAATTACTAGAGCGATGCAAAGGAGGGAACACGCAGAATAACAATGAAAGTTATAACGGCTTGCTCTGACACTTTGCTCCAAAGCACCTTCATAATGGATTGAAAACGATCGAGCTCGCTAATTTTCTTGCAGTCTCAATATTTAACGATGGTTTTTATGCTATTCTAAAAATGCTACAAGTAATGGACGTCATCATCGGTCCTATTGCAAAAGAATATGCCATGGAGAGAGATGACAGCCGAATAAACCAGGCGGAGTTACGTCATGGAGCATCCTCAAAAGAGGGACGAATAGCTCGGAGAAAAGCTTCAGCCTCTCAGCAGGCATTATTCGAGGAAGAGGAGGGTCCATTGTATGGGCGAGGAATAGCTGATTAGCAGTTTTTATAGTAAATATTATTTTATCTTGCAAAAATCGATAGTCAAATCTTTAAACGCGTTTTTTTTCGAAGCGAGATTTTTAAAATTTGCTGACGTTGTAACTCAAAGAGCAATTATCCGATTGACTTGAAATTTTAACTGAGGACTCTTAAATACATTTACTCTACAATGACACAGCATATTTTTAATTGGATGGAAATTGACGATTTGGTATTGAAAAAAACGACCATTTTTAGGCAAAAAAAAACAGACTTTTTTTCATAACTACGCCATTTTGTTAGATTTTGATATTTTTCGAAAATCCTGTGTCATTGTACAGAAAATACCTTTCAGTTTAACGACATTTTTTCCTTTCCCGGTTTCAGCTACTCAATCGGCCGGAATCATGTCAACAGTGGAGAAACTTTTTTTTTGGCGTCTCCGAAGGCAGCGCATAAGTCGCTGGGATCTCAATATTTTTCTATGAAAAAATTATGTAATATAGGTCAAATATAGCCAAATATATTCTTAATTTTCCGAAACATTTAATTGAGTACTTTTCTTCCAAAAAATTCCCAAAATTACCCAAATTTTCAGCGTTGACACTGGTATAGCCCCTTAAGGCAAATGAATCTGAAAATTGGTAGTAGTCAATTACGAATATCTATACCATTGTTTGAGAAATCCGTCCAATGGTGTTGTTTGACAGATCTTGAACCTGTGAATATATTGGAAATAATGAGTCTTCACTCAAGACAGGGTGAAATAAAACCAGACTTGTAGATGGAAAACAGAGAAAGTGGTTTATTTTGTACCATCCGCTTGTCAATTACAAGAGACAAGTTTTAATTTTGAAAAGAAACACAAAATATACTAAATTTAGAAAATACAAAATAATGAAAATAAATACACCAAAAATTTGAAAATTAGAACACTGAATTTAATTAATTAAACTGCATTTGAGTGCATGAGCTGAGAACCAGCACACAATTATATTAATTGTGTGCTGTGAGTACTGAGAGCGGTGTACGCACCGCAGCCAGTGCTGCGGAGCATGCAACGCAGTGAGATGTATGAGTGCGTAGACAAATTTACTGCCTGTCAGCAAATACTCAATAATGATGGAGAAATAGAATTCAAATAGAGTGAGTGCGAGCACATGCAACTCTGACAATTGAGTGGAATTTTAGTATGACAGGCTGTGATGCAGTCTACGTTGCAGAGCACTGAAGTGTGAGCTTGAGGATGCACAAATGATTAGACTGAATTCACAACACTCTCCCAGCAAGTTTAATTGGGGGAAAGTGCAGTGAATTGGTAAAAACACACACAATTATATTAATCGAGCATGCTAACAATTGAGAGAAAACGTGGTGCAGCCCGCGCTGCAGAGCATGGAAAAGTGTGAGACCGTTAGTGTTGATGTACCGATATGAACCTCCTCACCGTCATTGAATTACGTTGAATTATAACGGTGTATGCTTACCTTAATTTGAGTCCTGGTGAGCAAACGAAGGTTGAGATAATCCGGTTGAGAAAAATGAAAATTGTCCGAGCCTTCCAAATGCGTGCGCTGTTCCGTGCGGGTTTTCACGTAAGTGACAAAATATCCAACATGGCTGCGGGATACGAAATTAACGTTGAGCGCTGAAGTCAGTTGAGCGAGATAGCCGGTGAGCGAAACCGAAGTCAAGCGAGAGAGACATCCTCTCGCTCGACGCGGCGTGCCAACGAGGCACGTCCTCGGCTTCGCGAAGCCCTGCCTCGGCTATCTTCGGCTCAACCGAACGACGTGTGCTTGAGCACAGCAACAGGTCGACGCACGGCGAATATCGATCGCCGTGCGCCAGCTGATTATCCAACAACCATATAATACTGATTTTGTCGTCGTATATTCCGGATCGATTATAGTATGTAACAGCAGCGACCATAGGTTCTTCCACAGCGGTCCTCACACGACATGACATTTTTTAAAATACTGAATTATGCACAGGATTTATTGCTATTCTAAAATATTGGGTCTCGGAAAAAGTCCGTGGCGTTTTTCCCGATAGATGGCATCAATTGCAAATAAGTCAGGAAACACAGATCGCAGCGACACCACTAAACGCTCGTTGGAAAGGTGACTTCGAGCGTTACTTTGAGTATATAAACATCGAAATTGGTGCAGTGGTTGGAAAGTTGTTTGCGTTTGAAAATGAAGAAAAGTAATGGAAAATTGCGCTATATTTTGCAATATTATTACGACAAATAGAAGAACGAACCGATGCGCAGTTCGCGCAGGCTTGTGAAAAAATTTGCGCTGTGTACGGTGAAGGTACTTTATCAAAATCTGCTACGCGGAAATGGTAGCTCGCTTTCGTTCTGGTAATTTTTATGTGAAAGATGAGTCACGCTCTGGTCGTCCAATCACCGAAAAAGCTAATGAAATTCTTGAAAAAGTCCAGCAAGATAAGCATATCAGCAGTGTCGATATTGGTATGGAGCTAGGCATTGACCACAAAACTGTTTTGAACCACTTACACAAAGCTGGCTACAAAAAAAAACTCGTTGTATGGGTTCCTCATTAGTTGAGCGCGAAAAACCTGATAGACCGAATTAACATCTGCGATGCGCTTCTGAAACGCAATGAAATCGAGCCATTTCTGAAACGTGTCATAACCGGTGATGAAAAATGGATCACGTACGACAATCGGAAGCGTCAAAGATCCTGGACAAGGGATGGTGAGCCGTCACAAGCGTTCGCGAAGCCAGGATTGACGGCGAAAAAGGTGATGCTGTATATGTGGTGGGACTGGAAGGGAATCGTCCACCATGAGCTACTTCCAGTTGGTCAGACGATTGATTCTCAACTGTACTGTGGACAACTAGAGAGATTACGCCAAGCAATTGAAAGAAACCGCCCCGAATTGATTAATAGGAAAGGTGTTGTCCTCCATCATGACAACGCCCGACCACACACTTCTTTGATAACCCGTCAAAAATTGCGAGAGCTTGGTTGAGAAGATTTAATGCATCCACCGTATAGTCCACATAGCACCCTCTGACTATCACTTATTCCGATCTCTGCAGAATTTTCCCAATGGAATTAAGCTGCTTTCAAAAGAAGCCTGCGAAAACCACTTGATTCAGTTTTTCAAGCAGAAACCGCAGAAGTTCTTCACCGATGGTATCATGGCTTTACCTGAAAAATCACGAAACATTGTCGATAATAATGGAGCATATTTGGTTAAAATAAATTCATTTTCACACTATAAGAAAACCAGTTGAATTTTACTGAAAAAACACCACGAACTTTTTCCCAGACCTAATATTAATGTTTTGCGGCTTTGAACTCTAAATTATTGAATTTACCACCCCAGTATTGCAGGAGTAAATTATTATCGTGAGCAGCTGCTATAATCTCCTGAAATATTGCGTTATTTTCTGGAAGGCGTTAGTGAACTTCATTGGCAGGAAACACGCAAATTCATTCTCCACATAGATGGTACCCCATATTTTGTCGGAACAGCTCTTTTTTTAGTGATCATGTAGTATCGCTCGAATGTCAGGTCGCACAGTTATTTGACAGGGAGGAATTCTGACAATCTGGCGACTTTTTTAATACGTTGATCAGACGTTGAATTTCAGTTCTTCATATTGTCGTGTTAAGACGTAAAGATCTGTTCGCGTACGTATTAGAGCTTTAACTGCCGCAATATTTTAGAAAAGTCTTTCTATTCGTACTTTTTGTCGCGTCATTTTCTTTCCATGTACAACTATAGTACTGTAGTTTTGAGTCAAGTCCATTTTTGCTACTGTCACGACTCGATCACAAGTGACATTTGCTCAATTTCCAATACATTGTCATATTTAGTATACTTTGAAGTATTCACGGCCACCGACCGCGGGATTACCAGAGACAATAAAATAATCAAAAAGATGTAAGAGAGATAGGTCGAGACAGCAAGCGACAAGTACGAGAAAGTTACGTTATTAAGAAAAACGGGTCGACGACTAGTTGGCGATAAACATGGAAGGAGGAATAAAGAGAAATAATGAAAGCGAGAGGTCCGAGAACGCATGAGCGGTATCATCGGTACAAGCGTACCGAGGTTTGCGGGCACTAGGAAATCACACTCGGATCTATAAAAAACTAGCTACGTCACCGCTCAGGAATTCATTCGCTGCCGTAACCAGCAGGTCAGCGACCAGCCGGCCTCGCTCGGTGGCGAGTGGAAGACGGATAGCGCGGCAACAGCAAGCCGAAAAATTATTAAGACACGTTAGATTTAAAAATTTCAAACGAAAATAAGGAAGAGGGGAATGAGGCAAGGAGAAGGCTATATATGAAAGAGCCTGCGCGGGGGGCAAAAGGGTCTCTTAGCCCGAGGCTGTAATCTTGCAAGTGCGTGCATTAGGAAAAATGTCACAAGTATCATTTTGCAATTATACCGGAAATACTTTATCAAGATTCGTGTTATTTTCGGTCATAGTAGAAAACAGTAGATTATCTAAAGACGGTTATTCCTGGTGATTGTAAGGATCCGTGGAGAGCAAACGCAAAGAAAGACGGAAGGACAGGCGAGTCAGTGAAATAATATAGGAATTACTAGTAACGTATAAGAAAAATTGACGTTGATCTAGATAGTTTTTTAGGTAAATCATTTTTAGGTAGATAGTTTTTAAGTGGATAGAGTTAAGTGAATAGAATTACGTCGATAGAAATAAGTGAATAGAATTACGTCGATAGAAATAAGTCAATAGAAATAAGACAATAGATTTAAGTGGATAGTATTTAAGCGATATAGTTAACGCGTATCGCATTATAAAATAGTAAAATAGGCTAGAGGAGAATAAGCAGTCTGATATAAAGAGAAACAAGGAAGTGATGCAAGGTAGATAGCTAGAGCTATAGATATAATAGAGACATTAGTCCGAAGAGCGAGTTCGACGCTTTGAGCTGTATATGTGTACGTCGAGTGAACGGCTCACTACTAACGCACGAAACAATAGCAAATTACCGAGTCGATTGCACCGAGAGCCCATGTAAACCAAATAGCCTAAAAGAATTGTAAAAATAATCGTAGGAATTACAGAATTTAAATGAATTGTACTGGTTATCGGTACCAGGAAACCGAACTTTGACATCTGTTTTCAATTGATTGCATAAATAAACCCTACTCTCACCTACCCAGAAGTCTACGATTAATTACACCTGTGATCGAGCTCGAATTCCTCTTGGGAAAATAAATTTAATGTCAACGAGAAAAATTATCGTTACAATACATGATACAGTTTACTCTTGAAGTGAGAGCTTCTTCGAAACGTACTTTTATTCTGACACTACCGTGCCTTACCAAATTCTAATGACTGATACTGTTTGCCGACAGATCATGCGTCAGATCAAATGCAAAGAGGCAATAGCCAAATGGAGAACAACGTATGATACGCATTCACATACTGGTCTGCCTTTGTAAAGTCGGGCTGTAGAACCTTTGACGGTATTAGTACACCACCCGCATACAAAGGAAGATAATTGATTTTCTAATTTTGAAACTTAAATGGGTTTAGTGTGCGGTTATCGTTGAAAACTTTATTATCGACGAAACCAATAATTATGCGTTTAGGTAATTGATCTAGTATGACGTCATCCGGAGTATCACTACGTACTTCAGTATGCATTGATATTGCTTTAACTTTCATGCGTGTCAAGGGATATTTTGCCGTAGATTTCGATAGAGCTCTTCCGTGAATTAGAAGTATACCGGTGAATATCTTTGCACGCCGCGCAAAAAGCGATGCCTCGACAATACGGATACTGTAATCTTTCGAAGAGGTCATGGGAGAGAGGGCATTACTGGTATCTACGCACGAGTTGCAATCGCATCTCGACGCCATTCATCAAAATTCTCTCCTGATTAAAAACGTCACCGTGAAGATGTGTAAGGAGATCAACTGTCCAGCGCATAGATGGACACTACGGTTACTAAGACCGGCATTAGCGTCAGCTATATCATCCATTTTATCGGCCGTTCTGTTTTACCATAGAACACTCGTGAGATGAGAACTTTTTACTCCGTACCCGTAATTCAAAAAAGTTTCAATATAAGCCCTGTATGCATAGGCGCTATTCGGAGGCGATACAAGATTCTGATAAAAAAAGACGTCGATCTGATTGAACATTGAATGCAAGCTTATCGATGGGACTTTAATGGACGCATCGGGCTTTACGGCCGACGAGCGTATTTGAACATGCATGCTCAGCATAGTATGTGCAAGATCAATGTACTCATCATCTTCACCAGGAACCACGAACTCGATGGGCAGATCATTGTGTTCCTTCAATGGTGATTCAAGTCGGAGGTGGCGTAAATAAAAGCTCTAGTTCTGACTTCATACCCTCACATGAATGCGTGTGTAAAAATGACATTTTTCTGAAATATATCTAGCGAAAAATATTAGATACGGTCCTAGGCTTCTTGGTTCTTATCATTTTCTTTCCATTTTCAGGTCCCCTAAGCGTTTTTTCGGCGTTCAGGATTTCGGTTCTTTTTTCATACTCTTTGCCCTTTTTTTTCTTCACGTCGCCGGAGCGTTTCCTTGACCTCACGGATTTTATTTCTGTACTAACACCGATGCGATGCGAAGAGCTTCACCAATAGAATGCTACCACTTATTACTTTTAGTCGATTTTTTTCTTCGGCATTTCGCTTTAGATTTTGTCCTGACTTTTGTAGACGGGTTTTGAAGGCTGCTCTCGTGTGTTTGCCTATATCCATTATATTGTTGGCTATATTAATACCAGACGGTATCGATTCTGTACCGATAGCCCGTGTTCCTTGTTTCAAGAGCGGAGTGATACGTCAGAAGGGACCTGTGAGGAAGCTACGGATACCCTGCCCACGCTTATTCGGCGAACGGATGTACACATGGCTAATACCCTCATAACCTGTTCGAACCTCACCCGTTTGTTTATTCAAGTATTCGTCGTAGTGGTAATCCATTTAACACTGTCTCCCTAAATCTGTGCATCTAAACAGTAATGATATCGTTTGAAAGTTGGTTTGTAGTAGAGGTACATATCGAAGCGGCGCAAAACTTCGATTTTTGATAAAACCGGAATTGCACTTATCAGCAACTCCGGACGATACGACACGTAACAGAGGTGTGTGCACGTCTGCTGTGATGTAGGGCAAAGACACGAACTATGGCAAGTGAGCAGTGTTTCATGTTGTCGTATTCTCAGGATAATATTTCATACTACTGTTGCTGAGTAAAACAATATAAAATTCGTCTTTCATCTCGATTTCCTTTTAGTCCTATTCTTCTTCGATTGAACAATTGTTTACTTTTGCGATAATTTGGCCTCGCAAAAGATTGCATCAATATCATCGTCGTGGGAATCACGTAATATGTATACCCTAGGGAAACTACTGCATGATACACAATGTATTTTGCATAGTTTGCTGCTCCACCCTACCTCGTAACCTTTAAAAGGCTGCGTTTGCCGGTAACCTGTAAAAGGCTGCCTTTGTCCTACTGATGCCCTACTGGCAGCGGTAGCGAGCGTCACAGATGCAGGAGCTATTTTGATACTACTATGCTATGCATGATTGTACGCCAAAACGATATTTTGCAGTACACTGATGTAGTATTCTTTCAGCGTTTTATTAAATCGCTCCATAACAGCGGATTTGATGTCGATGTTTTTTGCTACACGAAACTGAATCCCCCTTTTCTCACGAAAGCTCGGAATGCAGCATCTATCATCGCTTTACCTCTGTCTGTCTGTAGGTAGACGGGGGACCCACCATTACTGATTTTTTGTGATAGTATACGTGTCAATGCTTTAATTACCAAACGTCGTTAATGTTCTGCACGTAGTAGCAATAAAGTGGAATCCGAGGCCTGTGCTTTGTGTAAGAGTTCTGAGATTCGACCCACTACAGCGTCTTTTTAGTGGAAATTTTTTTTTTACTTGTCGCACGTAACAATTTGGCAGCATGCGAAAGTATGCTTCATAGGAGATATCAAAGTACACTTTTTCTAAAGTATTCAACATTCTTATTCAAGGTTAGTCCAAGTTAGACATCTTTTCTTATTGTAACAACCACAACCACTCTACACGATGCGATTAGATCGACAGTCCTCGATGCCGCTGTAAAACTGATATGTCACTGATATCCTCGTCACTGCTGCCTCAACTTTGGACCTGCTGTAATTTCAAATTGGCTCTTGATTCCAATCATAGTTCTTCAATGCCGACGAATTCCTTAGGTGCTTGTATTGCTCTCAAAAACCGAGTAAAGCCTTTGCGGCCAGAAGGTTTGGTTATTTTTCTCGCTCGCATGCCGGTATAAAAATACCAGAAATTTGACATTCGGGGAACACTTTTATTCGCAGATCCCGCCGATGCAGAAACCCAGCTACCAGGAAGGAATACCAAATGAGCCATCGCTAGCTGCAGCCGCACTGGTATACACGAGGCCCAGCTGTGACATCAGACCCACGCTAGACGGATAGCAGCTGAGCCTATGCTGCGTTCAAGTCCAGCCGAACCGCAGAGCCGTCAAAACAACAACAAAGCGGACTCACTCTGCTAGCCGAGGATAGACAATCCAGCAAGTTATTATATTCAGCGAAACCTAGAGAAGATAACAAATCGTACATTTAAAATGACCAACATAATATATACCACGATAGCGTAGGGATAGAGGATAATAAGTAGGATAGACAATTACGGTATCTAAAGGAAAATATAAAATTATATTAAATTCTACGAGGTTCGGCCCTGATATGTACAACCTCTGAGCATGAGCGAGCGGGTAGGCCGCCACGTGGATCCCAGGCGGGAGCTCTACTCACACCAATGGTCTCTCGACGTAGGAAGGGAATATCGATCGACTAAGTAAAGACCCGAGGATAGTCAGAGCTTCACGAGCAAGTACCGGCATTTTACCGATAGTACGCGTGCTCGGATAAATTATCTTGCGAACATGGCAGGTGAAAGAAATTATCAACCGACACTCATAATTTCACTCTAAAGCAAATCATATCATAAAACCATTTTTTAATTCTCCATCTCAGCGTACACGATTACAGAGGCATATGAGAGCTAGGGAACCAATTGTAAGACGCATGATAGCCAGAAATACCAGAAAGGGGATCGAAGTAGTACAACTGAAATTTATATTTATTCTTCGCTTATGTATTGCAACAATAAATGTCATGTTTTATTGAATGAACCCTACTTTTACCTACTGCTGAAGCCTATATTACTTTCTTTCCTGCTCGAGTCCGAAATAAAACCCTTTCAAGGGAATATTAACGTTAAATACCGCTACAACTTGTTTTCTTGCTTGGTTGTCGACGAGGGGCCTACTATGTCCATAGCAATTTTATCAAAATCGATGGCAGGAGTATCTGTTATAATCATCGGCCGTTTAGTTTTTACGCGAAATAGTTTCCTTAATTGACATTGTAAACATCGTTGAACATATAATTGAACGACAGCTTTTAGATTTTTCCTATAATATTCGTGACGGATTCTCAGATTCATTTCCTCAATCATTTTTAACTAACATTCTACAAGGGGTTGTCTATCTGGTCCATTAGAAATAATAATTTTTACATCGTTCTGTGCAAAAATTAATCGACTTTGTGTGATAATGTTTTCCCAAGGTATGTTCAAAATAACATCTGATTTTGCGATGCTAAAAGTTTGGAGCCATAATTTGTTTATTAAATGTCGAGAATTTTTCAATGCTTCTACTATGTTTACTAACATTAATGTAGGTCCTTCACCGAAACCGTCGGTGATTGAGCCTTTTTCAGCTTTAAATTTTTCAATTATGAAAAATCATTATTATCGCGGAGTGTTATAGCTCCTGTATAAATAGGTTCACACTTGGTAGAAATAAAATAAACCAGGTTACCTCTACGAGTATGGATCTCTACGAGAATCAATCGCGTGATCGTTTAATGTTCGAGGCTATAATCTTTCGTTTGGGAAGCTTACGAGTGGTAGATGCGGTTAATAATTTAGTTTTCGCTGCTTCGACTTCGAGTTTCTCGTCGGTCGAAGACTCAGTATCGCTTACGTTGCTTAGGGGTAAGAGTAGGGTTGCAGCGGCCAAACCTCGAACCCATATAGGCATAGCATGCTATTAGTGGACGGAGCAATAAAGATCACTCTGCCGCCTCGGAGTGAGACCATACCGTATGCAGCGATGAAAAGTTGATTCGTCGAGCTGCTCTTCAAATTAGAATTGAGTCAACGAATAATAATGGGCTTCTGCATAATGCCGCCGCGAGAGAATTGTTGTACGGTAAGTTTCGTAAACACCACAGAGAACGTGGTAGAGGTGCAGCATTCCACTGTGACTCTTGAGCCGTTCGCGATAGCAGCAGCGGGCCACATAAGTGCAGAGAGAGGGGAGTCGACGGCCTCGCATGATTGCGAAGAGAGCTTGATACTGTGCATCTGAATAAGGAGGGAGGCGCAGCCCTGAAGAAAATCACGGATGAAGACGAAGATGTGTTCCACCTCCAGGGGTATAGCTGCTGTGTACATACATGGTGAAGCAGTTTGTCGGAGATCTATAAATAGGAAGTGGATATGCAATAAGAAGAAATGTTTGAGGATGGTATAAGCTAACCTAGCAGGAGACAATAGAACGCACCATTGTTAGAGTTGGCGAAGAAACCCGACCCAGCAAAGGTGATGAAAATAAGGGTTGTGGTGGATTTTAAGAAGCTGAATGTCTTCACGGTCGGTGACTCATACCCACTGCCCAATTTCACGGAGATATTGGATCGGTTGCGGAAAGCGCAGTATTATTCCACGCTAGATCTCGCATCGGGATTGCATCAAGGCCCGATGACAAAAAAGGACAAGGATAAGATAGTTTTGTCCACCACTGAGGGGCATTCCGATTCTAATCGATTACCTTTCGGACTAAAGAACGCACTTCCGACCTTCTAGAGACTTATGAACTCCGTTTTGGTGGGACTGCAAGCGGTAAAATATTACGTGTATCTGGGCGACATCGTGGTATACGGAAAAACCTTAAAGGAGCATAACCAGAGGTTATGCGAAATATTTTTGCAATGGCGAAAAGCAAACCTGTTCGCGCAGCCCGGTAATCGTTAGTATTTGCACAAGGAGATGCAATAATTGGGACACATTATCTTATACAAAGGAGTGTGAGCAGATCCGAAGAAGTTTGTCGCGGTGAAGGAATCCTCATATTAGCGGAAGTTTATAAAGGCCTTCTTGAAAATCGCCAAGCCATTAACCGAATTGATAAGGAAGGATGACAAGTTCGAATGGACTGCTGTAAGGGACGCAGCATTTGAGGAACTAAAGACAGCATCAAGCACTGCATCCGTGCTGCAATAGCTGGATTTTGAGAAGTCGTTCGTGGCTACGACTGATGCTTCGGACAGAGTCGTCAGCGCGATACTTTCGCAAGGCAAGATCGAGGACGATTTGCATGTAAGCTCTGCGAGCCGCACGAAGTTAACGGTGGTAGTAAACTATACCACGCATGAGAAGGAATTACTTACTATCGTATAGGCCCTCACGCAGCTCTGGTCTTATATATGGAATTTGCTTCAAGGTCGTGATGGACCACCAATCGCCCACCTGGTTGTTTAAAGTAATGGACCCAGGTTCGAGATTAAAGGGGTGGAAAACCAAATTGTTGAAGTATGAGTTTGATGTGGAATATAAAGCAGGTAAGCATGAGGCAAACGGCGATACTTTAAGTCGCATATATGCCACTACAAGAGCCCAAGCGAGAGCGAAGACTGGTGCTAATGAGGTAGAGCAGGATAGCGCATCGAGGCTAGAAGCCAGTGCGAACTATGGCACAAAGAGTGGTACTGAGGAGACAAAGAACACGGCTGAGAGAGAAAACCGTAGTATGTCAAAAACTGAGGGCATAGGAAAGTTGGACAGTGATAGTGCCGCCATACTGCCTCGTCCGTGCAGAAGGCGTGGGTGCTCGGCAAAAGTAAAAGACTCGCAGCCGATAGAGAGAGAAACCCGGTCAGCGGTGCAGCAAGCGTTCAGCGGCCCGAAGCAGGAATCCCGGCTAGCATACCACGTAATACTGTTGAGAAAGCGAGGTACGGAGGGAATCGTAGCCCGCGTTTTGCTCGCAGTTGAGATGAGGACAAGCGCATGATTAAGAGTAGTGGCTGTAGCAGTTACGTAGCCTGCCCGACAGACGAAGAACGACTGGGTATTATAAGGGAGTATCATGACGCACCCTTAGGCGGACATCAGGGTTTAAAACGCACCCTGCAGCGGATCTACACCAAATATAATTAGCCCGGCATAAAGAAAGGCATCGAGCGACATGTCTCCTCCTGTGAAAGCTGTCAGGATCGACATAGGAGGACCGCTACTTGAGACTGTGACTGAAAAAAATACGTACGCACGTTCCAGGATGCTCTGACTAGGTATAGTGCGATAATAGCTACACCAAGAAGCTTCAACAGTGGCAAGAGCATTTGTGGAAGAATTAATTCGTCGGCATGGAACTCCTGGGACAATTCTGTCAGACCAGGACACGAAATTCCTAAGTGCAACCTTCAAGGAAATGTACCGATTGTTGAGAATCAGGAAAATCGAAACAACAGCTTACCATCTGGAGGCCAACGGCGCTCTAGAGTGACTGTATCATGTCCTTGCCGAGTACCTAACAATGTTAATTAATGAGAGCAAGTGAAATTGGGATGAGTTGCTGCCATATGCCATGTTTACGTATAAATACCACGCCACATAAGGGGATCGGCCTGTCTCCCTATGTGTTGGTGTAGGGACGTGAAGCGAAGCTGCCGATTGCCGTGAGACAAGAGTCGCGCGGTATCTATGCATGCGACGATTATACCGATAATGCGTGAACGATTGCGTGCTGCCTGGACTGTAGCACGTGACAACCTGCGAGATTCAAAAGAAAGGTCAACGATATTGTACGACCACGGCGCGAAGGTACAAGAGTATCATCTGGACGACCAGGTATTGCTATGCGACCAGACTATATGCCGGGGTAGGTCAGCGAATCTGACCTCCAAATAGATGTAATCTTACAATTTTAGGAGGGAATGTCATGATAGAATATAAAATATTGTACGAAATGAGTCGAAAAACTTAGATGTTAACGAAAAACGCGATAGGTCGGTCATTATAACGACGAAATGTACTGGTCTATGCGAAATAATGGAAAAAAATTGAACATTAATTATGCAATTCAGAAGGGTCGGAAAACCACGGCCGTACTTAAGAACCACCTCGAATATCTTATAGAATATCAATTCTGACGCGGAATGGTGTTAGGCGTAGAGTGTGAAGAAATATATATAGAGTAAATGGAAGAAATGAAGCCTCGTAAGAGCAGCAAAATATACTTCATTTTAGAGATATAAGTGAATGTGGACACTCTATTCAGTTGACACACATATTTATTGGTAATCCGATTTCTGTAATTTCGGTGATTTATGCAAAATTATCATGGGAAGCCTGATAATAAGGAAGTACGCGAAGTCTATTTAGCCCAAAGCCGAATAGCTGACGAATCACGGGCCTCGAGTAAAAACAAATTGAAAGAAAATTTTGGAATGTAATTATGGAAAATGTAACACATCGTATCGTTGCGGGAAAGTCTCTATTCAAAGCGGAGGACCTCGCCATCATGGACCACGTGAATCAACATTTTATGCCGATGAGCATCCCAGATTTAGAGAATCGCAAGGAGTTCGAGAAGCAGTACATCTGCCGTCCATTACATCCATCGATACCACTGACTAAGAACGCACCCTACAAAGTGCGGATGTATACCAAGACCGAAAGCGGTCGACACTGTGAACAGCGCGTCATGAATCTGAGTTCATGCTGGTGCCAATGCAGCAGTCGGGCAAGTAGTTCTACATCGCACCCACCGAAGATCACATAAGTATAGCGTGCGATAAGAAACCCACGCAGTGCGAAGTACTTAGACGATCAGGAATACTGGCTTTGGTAGGTGTATGTATGGTAACCGCTACATATTTCAGTGTAAGGTTGATCGGACGAATCACCTAGACCGTCGATGCAGACTACCTCTCACCATTTAATTTATCATTAACGAGTGAAGACGACATATTTCATTGACAGGTCGAACGAGTCAGTGCAAACATACAACATTGAAATGTGTTGAAAAACCTCGGGAAAAGACAAAGATTCTATTTCGTTTAAAAGATTTCAATGTAAAAGACAAAGAACGTCCAGGTCAACCGATAAAGTTAGAGGACCAACAATTACAAGTAGTATTGGATAAAGATGCGTGTCAAATTCAAAAATATCTTACATACAGATTAAACGTTGCTCAACAAATAATTTCCGATTATTTACAAGCAATGGCAAAGATTTTAAAGGAAGGAAAATGCCACATCAACTGAACGAAAAAGTTATCACTAAAATATTGCTTCAACGGCATGAAAGGAAGTCTTTTTTGCATCGAATTGTGACTGGCGCTAAAAAGTGGATGTATTTTGAGAATCACAAACGCAGAAAATCATTCAAATCGCTTTGGAAAAAAGGCAATGCTCTGCGTTAGGTTGGATCAGGAAGGTGCGGTGTATTATGAACTTCTAAAATCAGGTGAAACCATTAATACGGGTCACCACCGATAACAAATAATCAACTTGAACCCCGCTTTGGTCGTAAAATTACCAGAATGGGTCAGAATACACGGCAAACCAATTTTGCTTTATGATATCGCACCATCACACCCTTCGAAATCAGTTCAACACGAGTTAAAAGATCTTGTCTGGGAAGTACTAACCCACCTGCCGTATTCCTCAGACCTTGCTTTTTCGGATTACCACTTGGTCCGATCGATGGCACACGCACTTTCTGAGCAACACTTCGAAACGTACGAAGAAGTGGAAAATTGGGTCTTTGAATAGTTTACCGCAAAACAGAAGAATTTTATTGGGACGGTATCCGCAAATTATCTAAAAGATGGGGGAAATGTATAGTTAGCGATTGAAATGAATTTGAAGCACTTTTGATATTTCTCTTGAAATTATATCCATTTTCTGATCCATTTTCAACATTGCCAATCCTTCCAAAACACATGTGACCTCTTTGACAACTGACAATAGACTAAATATCCAATATGGCTAACACAGTACAGCAACTTTTCAGACAACTTTACCAACACAACAACAAAAAAATCGCGCGAATCGGACTTATACAACACGTGAAATTACACAATTCCTGTTATGTTTTTTAAACACCTCGTACATCCTTCGAATGTGCCGTTACTTTGTCATATGTATTCCATTCAGCGTTCAGATCTCCCGATTGAATTGCACCCCGTTCCGCGTGTGCTCGAGTCGCTACGAATGAGCGTTGTAAACACAAGTTATCATAGTTTCGAATGGTTAGAATTGATCTCTTCACCACGCCTTCATGTGTTAAGCATTTTGAGCATCTACCCCTGACACCCCTGACAATGCACATCTGTATATTACACGATTCATCAATATTTACAGAGGCTTCACTTTAAGCGACAAGGCTTATGAGATGCCATATGTCATGCAAAGGATAGTCCCGGTGTTGCGAATCCGTCTGATGGAGTTGATCGATCTGCGAATATATTGAGAACACATGAAAACTCACTCTAGACAAGGTGATAAATAAAACCAGACATGTCGTTGTTATGTTGTGAAAGTGGTTTATTCCACCTTCCGCCAGATGGTATACAAAATACAATTCAAATATAATTTGTAAAAACAATAAAAGTGAAAATAAATCCAAAATAAGTTAAATTTAGAAAGAATTCAAACTATAGAAATAAAAGCACCAAGAATTCATGAACTAACACATTAAAATCAATAAACTAACTGAATTTTACTCTGAAATTTGAACAGCACACAATTATTTCAATTGTGTGCTGAGTGTGATTGAGCGTGAGCATATAGAGCGGTGCGCGTGCAGCAGTCAGTGCTGCTCTCCCAGCAGATTCTCTGGAGGAAAGTACAGTGAATAGAAAACACCTGCATAATTATGTTAATTATATAGGCAACACAGTGAGGAGAGCGTGGTGCAGCATGTGCTGCAGCGCACGCCACAGAGTGAGACAAGACTGGTAATGTACCGATATTTCCTCCTCACTGACAGTGAATGGCCCTGCATTATATCAGTGCACTCTTACCTTGAGTTTTGAGTCCTTGTGAGTGAGAGTTGAGTGATTCCGGTGAATAGCGACCGAGGAAACAGTCCAAGAGAGTCCTGCTGAGCGTGCTGTTCTGATGATGCGAAGCCAAAAAGTGTCTAAATTTTCAACATGGCTGCGGGTATGAAAGCGTCGTTGGGCGCTGGAGTCAGTTGAGCGAGATAGCCGGTGAGCGAAGCCAAAGTCAAGCGAGAGAGACATCCTCTCGGTCGACGCGGCGTGCCAACGAGGTACAGCCTCGGCTCCGCGAAGCCCTGCCTCGTCTATCTTCGGCCCAACCGAGAGCAGTGTGCTAGAGCACCGCAACAGGTAGGGTCACGACGAATATCGATCGCCGTGTGCCAGCTGATTATCCAACACCCGGACATATGTAAAAAAAGCCTTACGGGACAGTGTGACAAACCACTCGCAGTAAAATAAATTCCGACATAATTACTACCATCGCAAAAACTAGTCATATGCGTCTCGAGGTCACAAAACGCCTGCGAAATCTCCTCTTCTTCTTCTTCATTCACAATCGTCGTCGTCGTCGTCGTCGTCGTCGTCGTCGTCGTCGTCGTCGTCGTCGTCGTCGTCGTCGTCGTCGTCGTCGTCGTCGTCGTCGTCGTCGTCGTCGTCGTCGTCGTCGTCGTCGTCGTCGTCGTCGTCGTCGTCGTCGTCGTCGTCGTCGTCGTCGTCGTCGTCGTCGTCGTCGTCGTCGTCGTCGTCGTCGTCGTCGTCGTCGTCGTCGTCGTCGTCGTCGTCGTCGTCGTCGTCGTCGTCGTCGTCGTCGTCGTCGTCGTCGTCGTCGTCGTCGTCGTCGTCGTCGTCGTCGTCGTCGTCGTCGTCGTCGTCGTCGTCGTCGTCGTCGTCGTCGTCGTCGTCGTCGTCGTCGTCGTCGTCGTCGTCGTCGTCGTCGTCGTCGTCGTCGTCGTCGTCGTCGTCGTCGTCGTCGTCGTCGTCGTCGTCGTCGTCGTCGTCGTCGTCGTCGTCGTCGTCGTCGTCGTCGTCGTCGTCATCGTCGTCGTCGTCGTCGTCGTCATTTAGATTTGGCGATGTTTAGCTTTAGACCATTAGAGATAGCAAAGCTGGCAATAGCTTGAACGTCTTCTGTAATTAACCGTATTCCATGATTTATTTGAGATGGGAGGCAGCAAAGGTAAATCTGTGTATCATCGGCAAATATCATATGTTGTGAGTATTGCAGTGTAGTGCCAACGTCATGAATATAAAGTGAAAAATGAAGGGGACCGAGGACGGAATTTTGCGGTACACCCGCTATAGTGAGTAACAAAGATGAGCAATTCCCGTGATCATCAACAACTGCTTGAGTTCATTCGGTCAAATATGAAAAAATTCAATCAAGAACTGGTTCCACAAGTCCCACTTTTTTAAGTTTTGCAAGAAGTTGTAGATGTGGTACAATGTCAAATGCCTCACTAAAATCAAACAAGATGAGAATACTGATACGTCTTTCATCAACATTACGCCTCATATCGTCACACACACGCTGATTGAGTACTGTGACCACAACGATATTCCCATTGACGTGAATCAAGCACTTGGCTCGACTCAATCCAGTCAATGATCTGCTTATAAACCAGACTATCAAGCACATTCGAAAGTTCACTGACATAAGCTATCGGCCTAGTAGCAGACGGGGAAAGGGGTGTTTTAATTTTAGATGAAGGACGAAGAAAAACCTTTTTCTAGCACTCAGAGAACTAGATGACTGTAAAGAAAGGTTAAACATAGCTGTTAATAGTGAGCATGAAACTTCAAGTGATCTACAGGGTGCGCCATCTCAATCTGGTCGATGGAAGTATTCAGTAACTCTGACAGATTTTAACCGACCAGCGTCGTACAACACGTTTCGTATAGGTTATTTCAGTACAATTTCAACCATGTATCGCTATACGCCGAAAGAACGCGCCGAAATAGTTTCGCTTTACATTGAAAATAATCGTTCAGTTGTGTCAACTCAGCGTGCGTATCGTAAAAAATATCGCGGACGTTCTGCGCCCAAAGGCGACACTATCCGTCATTTAGCTTCAAATTTCATGGAGCACGGATCTGTAGCGAATCTCCAACATCAAGCTCGACCGCGTCCAGGTCGTTCAAATGAAAATATCGAAGCTGTTCGACAGAGTGTCGCAGAAAATCCAAATGTCTCATACCGCCGCCGGTCTCAGCAATTAAACATCAGTGGAACCACTTTGAGAAGGATTTTAAAGCAAGATCGTCACATGTTTCCGTACAAAGTGCAGTTGACTTAAAGATTATTGGAAACTGACAAGCCGCGACGCTTGGCTTACGCTAATAACGTTAGTCGAATGAAGGAAGCTGAGCCGGATTTTTGGGAGCGAATTCTGATGACCGACGAGGCTCATTTCACCCTCTCTGGTGCTGTCAACAAACAAAACTGTCGCATATGGGGCACCGATAATCCTCATATTATTCACGAAACTACATTGCACGATGAGAAAGTGACAGTTTGGGCCGGTGTTTGCTCAAAAACCACCATTGGACCATTTTTCTTCCGAGCTGGTGAAACTGTCAATGGGGATCGATATCGGTGGATGTTGGCACACTTTGTTTTACCACAAATGCGTGAAAAAGGTCTTAAGGAATTTTGGTTCCAACAAGATGGTGCGACATGTCACACTGCGCGCTCAACAATGGACTATTTGCGTCGGAAGTTCCCAGGACGTGTGATATCAAAGAAAGGTGATATTGACTGGCCACCAAGATCGCCGGATTTGACTGCACCGGACTTCTTCTTGTGGGGATTTTTGAAAAGTAAAGTCTATGCCAACAAGCCGAAGACCATAGAGGAGCTAAAAAACAACATTCGAGCCGAAATCGCAGCGATATCGCCCGAGACGCTGGCAAATACAATGGAAAATGCCGAAAAAAGAGCTCATTTTTGTCTCAGTAATAAAGGCGGACATTTGATCGATGTGGTTTTTGGAAACTAATCAAAATAAATTGTAATGAATCAAATTTAATGAAAAAATACGACTTTGTGAAATCTGTTGAAAATTCTCTAAGTTATTCAATACTTCTATCGACCAGATTGAGATGGCGCACCCTGTATTTATCGACAGCGAATTAATACCATCTGGACCAGCAGTATGTGACTTGGAACTAGAGTTGGTGAAGATAATAGATCGTACTTGGGTGGACGTAATTTCAGCAAAGTTGAATATGAGGTGAATTGGTTGAATTAATAAACTCATCGTGCGAAACCCTTAATATGAACAAGGCGGCAATTGGCAGGATATTTTAGAATAAAAAGCATTAAGCTCGTCTGGTTGAAAAAAATTGAGTGGTGATTTTAAAGACGACTTGGCTAATCCAAGATTCGCTAACTCTTTCCACATTTTATTAGGATCTATTATGGTTGACAATCTCTGAAGATGTTACTCACTTTTCACATGTCTTAAGTAATTTTCAAGTTCGTCTCTATAGTCCCTAAATATTGCTAGATCAAGTAGGTTTTTTCAATGTCGTGCGCGCGTATACAATAAATTGCGCAGAACCACACTGTCTCTCAAATGTTGTGTGAGCCAAGGTGAGAGAGAGAGAGATTGATTGATATTTATTTAGCTTTCTCAGCTATTTTGTTGTACATATATAAGGTGTTTTACATACTATACAACTTTCGGCATAATATACTGTTTTAACATCCGCTTAAATGTTGTTAATCTATCACATTGTTTCAACTGTAATGGCATGGCGTTATACATCTGTATTTCTTTATAAAATATACTTTTTTGTGCACTTCTTGTTTTTCTAAATGGTATCACAATATTTTCTGCCTGCCTTGTTTGCCTCTTATTTGTAA
This sequence comes from Cylloceria caligata, assembly GCA_963942595.1. Classification (NCBI taxonomy): domain Eukaryota; kingdom Metazoa; phylum Arthropoda; class Insecta; order Hymenoptera; family Ichneumonidae; genus Cylloceria; species Cylloceria caligata. Next base: position 62,891,315 of record OZ012705.1, read on the forward strand.
TTCCTACTAGAACTATCTTATTTCCTAATTGCTTCGGCAACCAACATTTAACCATCTTAAATATAAATATACACACACTTTAATACAGTCTCTGTCTCGACAACATAAACTGCAACGCCTGCAAGATTCTTTCTACTTTCGTATACCTGTCACATTGCAGTATGACTCACATGGCCCGGTTTTGCGCAAATTGCAATTTAATCTGCTGTGTTTCACCTATACTTGCTGAAATCGGATCACAATACTCAAAATGTAGTGCGATAATTGACTTATAAACTATACATCTTGCATATCTCGATATGTCATTGCCAATTCTGTTTAAAAAACTTTTTTTTCCTATTTTCTTTAACATGTAATTGCATTGATCCTCAAATCTGAGTTTGGAGTCAATAATTACACCAAGATATTTAGTATTTTCAACCCGTTCTATCATCATGCCATCTAAACATTTTTATGTAACGGCTCCTTTCAATTCTTTCCTTGTACTTTTAATTATAAATAAATTTAGTTTTGGAGGCATTCATTTTCAATTTATTTACATTCATCCAATTTTCTATTGCCCTGTTTAGTTTTCTATCTATTTCCTTGCTACCTCCTCATTTCACATATATTCTTGTATCGTCCGCAAACATTTTAATGTTGCATTCATCCGGGCACATTTGTATGATATCATTTATATATATTGTAAATAACAAAGGACCCAGCACAGATCCTTGTGGTACTCCGTACTTTGCCGGAATTCTTTTTGACCACTGATTGTTAAATCTAACTTATTATATTCTATCATTTAAATATGATTTTAACCGTTCTAGTACTCTTCCTCTTGTTGTGCCGCGGAATATTCCACTTCGTATTTCGTACATCCGGGAATATTCCATAGCAAAAAAAACATTGGAATTCGTTCAAGACAGGAAATGAAGTCCAATGCCCGATCGTATGATCGACACCAAGAACGCCGATGCAGCTCGAGGCAACTCGCTTGGGGATCGACGATAGGCTAACGCTAAAATTGCGAATTAAGGGATTTTCGTGAACACAGTTAGCAACTACTTTACAAAAAGCAGTTATAAATTAGACTCAAGAGAGAACGGGTAGGTTCCTCGTCAAATACTCGAAACAACACATTATTGTACATTCTTACATTGACTTTTAAATCGACGACGGAAAGTTATCGTTGCCTATAATAGATACTTCCTTTTATATAAATTCGCGTTTTCATCAATTACTCGAGATCCATCTCCTAATCGGCAAACGATTCCAACAAATAATAACTTTTAAATATTATACCGAATACCGAATAATCCAATTACGTGGTACCGGCATAACATTTGGTGGTAGCGGTGGGATATGCTGAAGTTAAGTGATACGTGATTTATTTGGACAAAAAGTGTTTTGGACAAAGTAAATAAGAGTGACTCTGAAGTGACGACTACGACTCGTGCGAGGGACGCCAGTGTAGTTCGTGAAAACCCGACTAAGCTAACGCGAAAGCGCGAAGTGTACGTCGGTGCAGTGTGACTTATCGGTCTACCGTTTAAAATCCCGATTGACGGTGTTACGTTAAGTCGTGGAAAAACGCACAAAGTGTGCAACCAAGTACTCGAAGCAGCTACTTGAGAAGAAGCCGTCGTGCAACCTTTGGCGACGCACTAAGGACGAACCCAGGAGCCAGCGAAGAAACGGGTCAACGGCGCCAAGCAGGACGTCCGGACCATCTACAGAGAGAAGCTGCAGAATACCGAGTCGACAATACCCGAGAACATCGCCATGGAGAGGACCGTCTACCAGATCATCTTTCTGTAAGTGGCGGTTACGTTATATTAATACATATTGCCATTTTTTAAATAAATATATTCGACCAGAGATATTTCTTTCGAGATTTTGTGGGTATATTTTAGAGTCTTGTTCGTCGCAAAATTAGCAATATGCCCGGATTCAGGGGAGCGAAACCGAAACGCAGAGTCAATTTGTTAGAAACTACGATGCCCGGCGAAGGGGTAGACTCCACAGACGGATTAGCTGCTGCCGTAGGGGAAATTGTGTACGAAGCGCACAGGGCGTTAACAGAGCTCTCGCCGCCAGGTCGTATCCCCGCCAACAGGCAAGAGGCCGTCGCAGGCCGACTGGACGCTGAGTTCGGCGTAAACCTACTCAGGGGTGCGGCGTTTCGCGGTAACAGTAGTATAGGTAGCGACGACGTGTTCAATATGGCTACTGGCGGACGAACGCATGAACGCCTAGAAGAGGACGTGGACGAGCGGGAATTCGAAAACATACAAACGATAGATCGCGTAGGTTTCCCGACAACTACCGGTACGACAGCACGGTCGGTGCCTTCAAGAGTACGAGATCGGATAGAGGCGATCGACCAGAGCCACCATGATTTGGTAAGAGCTCGACGGCAGTGCGAAAAGCTGCAGCGCGAGCATGAGCAAGGTCAACGCGAAATCGATCGCGAACTCAGGGAGGCTGAAACACCGTCGGCAAGACGGAATTTGGAGGATACGCTAAACGAGGTTGGTGCGGACGAGTACGAGCTCATCCACTCCTTAAGAGAGCAATTTGTTGAGCTCCAGCGACGGTTAGGAGGAGCAGGGATGGAGGACTATCCGACCCCCGCACAGCCCCCGAGACGCACGCGGTTCGAGGAGACGCAGAGGCCCTCAAATATGCTCAGCCTCAGCCTCGGAATAAAAATGGTGAAAACGTTCGACGGCAAAGACGCAAAGGCATTGCCGCTCTTTTTAAAGTCCTGCGAGACGATTTTTCGCAGGGTAGCCGAGGAGGAGCATGACACCCTCCTTGAATTAATTGTCATGAGCAAATTAGAAGGTGCGGCAGCAAAACAACTGCAGCACAAAACCGTCAGTACCATGGCGCGATTTAGGAGCGAGTTGAAAGCGTTGTACGGACAAGTTCAGCTCCCTCCGGCAGGGACAGAACGAGGCCATCGCCGCCTACGCGGCAAGAACGGAAAGAATTACGGTAGACATCGCCGAAATACTCTGCGAACCGCTGGAAACACAAGATCAGAAGATCACCGTCGAAAGTGTCACCCGACGAAGCGCACAGGCCAACTTCGAAAACGGCCTGCACGGCCAGGTGCAAGTGCTGGTGCGTGCGAGAAATGACCAAACGCTGAATGACTCTGTGGCAGGGGCCATAGAGATTACCAATATGGTGCAGCCAAAGGGAGGGGCAGGTGGAGTATTAAGCCTCCCCAGAAGATCCCAAGGCGCGCCATCCCGGCAGGGAGAAAACTGTTACACCTGCGGAAAAGCTGGACACATGGCACGAGAATACACCCGGAGATCGGGAAGAGTGAGCTTGCCGATGCCCAGTGAAAACAAGTCCATACACAACGTAGACATCGTGTGCAATTACTGTCAGAAGAAGGGCCACGTGTGGAAGGACTGCAGAAAGAGGTTGTCGCAAAACAAAGGCGAGCCAGCGAGCCAGACGTCACAGTGGCCCCAACGTCAGAGGGACGCAGGGGGCAAGACGGAAAAAACAACTGTAACAGCAGGAACTAGTCGAGCGAATGCAGACACCCGCCCACTGGGAACGATGAGACATAAAACTCTGACAGCCCAGCAAAGACCTGTACGCCAGCTAAAGAAAACGACTATACAACAGTTACAGGTAACGTTACCGGCGTCAAGCGCCACTGCCAGCGACTTCGATATCGTCGCACCGTTGGCCGTGACCGGGGTACTCACCCTCAAGGCAGACACGGGGGCACAGTGCAGCATCATCAAGGAAGGCTGCCTCAAGCCAGAGACGATGATGAAAGACTGCACCGTAGAGCTGCAGAGGATGGCGGGCGAAAAATTTACTTCGCTAGGAATCGCAAAAATCGTGCTCGAGACACCGGCTCTAAATGTAGAGCATTGGTTTTACATCGTTCCGAACACCATGCCACTGAGGGTAAACGGATTGCTCGGAATCGAATTCATTAAACGTCATAAGGCAGATATCTTGCACGGCAAAATGCTTAAACTGTACGGACACTGCATGCCGCTTTTGGATGGATCAGTCAAGATGACCCTGCCGCCACGCAGCGAGACCGTTGCGTATGCCGCAACCAAGAGTAAATTCATCGGGCTACTCTCGAAAATGGAACTCGGAAACGAAGTAATTATGGGAGCCTGCATCACGCCGCCGCACGGTAGTAGCTCTGCAGTAAGTCTGATAAACAGCACAAAGCAGGCTGTTGAGGTACAACGCCCCGTGGTAGAACTCGAGCCTCTGGAGATAACGGCAGTGGGTCATGGTCTCGAAGCCGCGACGCCCGAATTATGCACCGTCAGTGCAGAGCGAGGGGCTGACCGCCTCGCGCGACTAGCTCAAGAGCTAGACAAGGAAAATCTCAATAAAAAAGAACGCGAAGCGCTCGATGGAATTACTAGGGAATACGAAGATGTATTCTACCTGCCAGGGGACAAGCTGCCATGTACGCCAATGGTGGAGCACGTAATTCCCCTTAAGGAAGGGGTGCAGCCCATTAAGGTGCACCCATATAGGCTGCCGGGAACCCACAAAAAGGAAGTGGAAAGGCAGACCACTGAAATGCTGACAGAAAGCATCGTTCAGCCCAGCAGAAGCCAGTGGAACGCGCCGCTGCTGGTTGTAGCGAAAAAACCTGATGCAGCCGGGGTGAGGAAAATGCGCGTAGTGGTGGACTTTCGGAAGTTGAACGAAGCCACCATTGGAGACTCATACCCACTGCCCAATATCACCGAAATATTGGACCAGTTGGGACAGGCCCGATATTATACGACTTTGGATCTCGCCTCTGGATGTCACCAAATCCCGATGGCGCAGCAAGACAAAGAAAAAACTGCTTTTTCTACACCACAGGGCCATTTTGAATATAACCGCATGCCATTTGGACTAAAGAACGCGCCACCGACTTTCCAGGGGCTGATGAACTCCGCGCTGGCTGGACTGCAGGAAGTAAAATGCTATGTGTACCTTGACGACATAGTAATCCACGAAAAAACCTTAAAGGAGCACAATGACCGGCTGCGAAAGGTACTGCAGCGGCTAAGACAAGCCAGATTGGCAGTGCAACCGAGCAAGTGCCAATTCCTGCGCAAAGAAACGCAGTACCTCGGCCACATCATCTCCGAAGAGGGTGTACGAGCCGATCCGAAAAAGCTGGAAGCGGTAAGGGAATTCCCGGTGCCGAGAGATGTAAAAGGAGTACAATTCTTCCTCGGCCTAGCTGGTTTTTACCGGAAATTCATCAGAGATTTCTCGAAAACCGCCAAGCCACTCTCAGAATTAACCCAGAAAGGGTTAAAATTGGAGTGGATCGCAGTAAGGGATGCCGCATTCGAAGAACTGAAAACAGCGCTTACCACGGCGCCAATATTGCAGTATCCGGTGTAATATAATTACCACTAATAGCCTATTTTTCTATATCGAACGGCTATGAGAGCCCGATAGTATATTTTGAAGCGACGAATGCAGCAGAGGCTAGGCCACCGAACCCGAACCTAGCATAAAAACTAATGACGTCGCGCCTCTGGAATTCGCTCGTCGTCGAAAACAGCAGGTCAGCAACCAGCTGACCTTGCTCGGCGACGAGGGAGAGACAAGGGGGGGGGGGCACGACAACGGTAGCTCGAAAAATCATGAGACTTGGCGGATTTGAAAATCGAAGCTACTAATGACGTAGAGGGGACCAGGTTGGGGGGAGAGTCTATAAAAAAGCCTGCACCGCAAGGAAGGCTCTCTTTTGGTAGGATCAGTTTATCTAAACAGATACAGCTTGCACAAGTTTTTACGAAGTGATAAAGGTTGGGAGTTAAACAGGAGAGATATGTAAAGAAACCAAGCAGGAAGAATTAGTCGATAGATTTAAAGTGAAATAACTCTAGAAATAGCTGGGAATAAGAGAGATAGGATTAAGTGGATTCAATGTCAGCCTAGATATTAAGTGCATCGAAATAAGCGAGTAGTGTATAAGAGAATACATTACATAGTGTGGACTTTAAACCGGCAGTGTCGACAGAAATTGCCCGATTCTGCGAGTGTAAGCGAGAAAGTGTGAAAAGTGAAACAAGAGTGAAAGAGAAAGCATTGTAAACAGAGTTTATACATTCTGTCAAGGAGTAAGTCTGACGTGAGTGGCTTTGTGTGTGCATGTTAGAAGCTACGGGGTCAATACTAACTCATTTACACGTAACAGATATTCGAGCCCGAAAATACCGAGAATTTGAACGCGAAAACGACGAAATAATGTTAAAATAATCGCCGGAATTCCCAAATTTGAATGCATCATCCTAGATATTAGAGGCCAGAAACTGTAAAATAACTTGATATAAAGAAATTTCTTTTGTTAATAAACCCTGTTCTCACTCACCTCGAAGTCTAACATTAATTAGTCCTGTGTTCGAGCCCGAATTCCCACGATAAATAGAAATTATTGTTAACGATAAAAAATTACCGTTACACCGGATTTCGAAAAGCCGTTCGTCGTGACGACAGACGCATCAGATCGGGCACTCGGCGCTATCCTTTCGCAATCCAAGATCGAGGACGATTTGCCCATATGCTACGCTAGCCGCACCATGACGAAGGCCGAGCAGAATTACACGACTACGGAAAAGGAATTACTCGCAATAGTTTGGGCTCTCGCTCAATTTCGGCCATATATTTATGGTACCCGTTTCACTGTAGTGACGGACCACCAACCGCTCACCTGGCTGTTCGGAGTGAAGGACCCAGGTTCGAGATTGATGCGTTGGAAAATTAAATTAGCGGAATATGAGTTTAATGTAGAATATAAAGCAGGCAAGCGCAACACAAATGCAGATGCGCTAAGCCGTATATTCCTTACTACGAGGGCCCAAACGAGAGCAGAGAACGTAGTCTGTGAGTCGGAAGAGCGACAACGAATGACCGCACAGAGCGGAGGGCCGAAGATACCACGTATAGCCATGGTAGCTCATTGGAGCGAGATGTCGAGCTCGCCCACGAGACAGCCAAGGACGGCAAGAGCCCGGGTACGGACAACCACACAAAACGGAGAGCCGAGAATACCCCGATCCAGCCCAGCAACGAGGCAGAGCGAGAGGCAGCGCCTGCCAACGCTTCAGAAGAAGACAGAGAGATCCGCAGTGTGGGTGCAGATCGCTTTACTGAACCCCACAGCCCCGCCGCAAAGCCGAGCGGTCGGGGACGGAGCAGACCACGCAAGCTAGTATAGACAAGCACGATTAAGACTGCGAGCATCGCCGAAAAGGACAGAGCGAGCGCAGCACAGCATGGCCGATCCGTAAGGCGCGGTACGCCGAGAAAGGAAAACGTTGCAAGGCCGCTCGAGACAGAAAGCGACGCAACGGCGTAGGTACCGGTGGGCATACCGAGCAAAGGAACTGCGAGCCGAGCACCGCACAAGCCTGCTGAGGAAGCGAGGCAAAGCGGGGGCTGAAGCTCGCAAACCTCCAGCAGCACAGAAGAAGACAGCATTATGAAAGAGTGCAGCGACTGCCGCAGTGGCGTAGCTATTCCCTCCTTCGATGACCGCCTGAAAATCATAAAAGAATACCACGACACCTCCATAGGAAGGCATTAGGGTATCAGGCGTACGGTGCATCGGATCCGGACCAAGTATGACTGGCCCGGCATAAGAAGGGATTTGGAAAAATACATATCGTCCTGCGAATCCTGCCAAAAGTATAAAATCAGGAAATAGGAACGAGTGCCGATGCTGGTAAGGGGCACCACATCGAGGTAATTTGAAAAAGTTGCGGTCGACATCGTAGGACCGTTACCGGAAAGCGCTTCCGGGAAAAATACATACTTACGTTTCAGGACGCTCTTACCAAATACAGTGCAGCGATCCCCCTGCCGAACCAAGAGGCTTCGACAGTAGCAAGGGCGCTTGTTGAAGAATTAATTTGCCGGCACGGAACGCCGGAAATGATACTGTCAGACCAGGGCATCAACTTCTTCAGTGCTACCTTCAAAGAAATGTGTCGACTGCTGAGAATTAAGAAAATACAGACAACGGCATACCACCCGGAATCGAATGGCACCCTGGAAAGGTCGCACCGCACTCTCGCAGAATACCTGAAAAATTTCATAAGCGAGGATCAAGGAGACTGGGACGAGTGGCTGCCGTACGCAATGTTTACGTACAACACCACTCCACATACGGGGACCGGACTATCTCCCCACGTGCTGGTGTACGGTAGCGAAGCTGAATTACCGACGGCCGTAAGACAGGAGCCCCGAGGTACCTACGCGTATGGCGATTACGTCCAAGAACTACGAGAGCGACTACGCGCCGCATGGACTATAGCGCGCGACAACCTGGAAGGCGCGAGAAGACGGTCAAAGAATGCATATGACCACAGCTTGCAGGAACAGGAGTACCGCGTCGGCGAACGAGTACTCCTTCGAGATGAGACGGTGCGCAAGGGGCGATCTGCAAAGTTGACCCCTAAGTCGACGGGACCCCACGAGATAGTGGAAAGGAGGCCCCCCGTTAACTACGTCGTACAGAAGAGACGGAAAACCAAGGCGGTGCATGGTAACCGCCTAAAGCTCTTTATCGAGCACTAAACGTAACAAGGAACGATAGTTTGGTGTCCCCCTCCGATTTTGATGAAACTTACGTATTTTGTAGAGCATCCAAAACTTCAAGACACGTATTTTTTTTTATCGGCAGAAAAACATTTCTAAGGGGTGAAATCGCCCTTCAAAATTAGCATGTCGAGGGGTGATTATGCAGTTTCACCCAGAAGGCGTCAACCGATTTTAATGAAACAAAAACCAAAATACTCCTTATTGAAGACAATAAAAATTCCACGTGAAGTTGAAGAAAAAAAATTCATTTTCAGGGCTGAAACTGCATAATCAACCCTAACTTTGGAGGGCGATTTCACCCCTTAGAAATGTTTTTCCGCCAATACAAAAAATACGTGTCTTTTAGTTTTCGATGCTCTACAACATACGTGAGTTTTATCAAAATCCGACGGGGACACCAAACTATGCTTCCTTGTAAGTAAAAATTAAGTAAATGCGGGTAGGGAGCTCCACGGAGCGCAAGGTAAGGAACTCCAATGAATAACGATGATTGAAAGTAAAACAATTTATTAAAAAAGCTGGTGTACGCAGTACAGTAGAAAAAAAACATACAATTTTTAACGGTCATTTAGGCGTACCCCACACCTGGGGCAAGAGGTCAGGGGACCCTCCCGGAATAGCCGACTAAGGCCTATAAAACCGGGAAAAGTCTCCGCATCATCACCGACCCAGAGCACCAGGCCCTATAGACACTCGACCGCCCAGCGACAACTCTGCCGGCGCACAGTGGGACAGATCTGAAAAAAGGTGGCCAAAAATCGAAAAAATGCTAGTCACCGAATGAGTTTAGTACTGTAACGTAAATTTGTGTCTCAACGCACCACGTTACCTATGACTGGTCCAAGTTATTTTTTCCTTCCTTCCTATTTTCTCTTTCGAGATGGGCGCCAGGCGCTTTCGCGCCGGAAGGAAAAAATACCGAGTTAGATGACCAGCCTTAACCCAGGCCAGCTACAGCTGTTCGAGGCAGAGTGGGTGGTTCGGACTGTCAAGTCACTAATTAGTCAAAATTAAAATACGAATAAAATCAATTAATTAAAATGAGTCATTAGAATTAATGAACGAAAGCAAATAATAACATATGGTCAATAAATGCACCAAACGAGAACCATGAATGAAGTCAGTTAAATAAATAATAAATAAATAAATAAAATAATAACAGTAAATAATTTAAACAACAACAGCAGGTACAGGACTTACAAACTTCTTTATTTCTGGCGAACAGATATTAATTTCCAATGTGTCCCGTAAAATTAGGCTCTCCTTTTTAACAATTTTCCAAATCTAGTTAGATATCTTAATTTTAATCTTTAATTCGGCGGTAGCAGTAATCCCGTTCTCTCTCTCTCTCTCTCTCTCTCTCTCTCTCTCTCTTTCTCTCTCATACACGGTAGATGTTATATAGCCTGTCTCGCTCACTTCGAATTTCGAACAATATTCATCGATAAATTTTCAACGCTCGGTAGTCTCTGTTCACAGTCCTCGATACGGCCTATCACGAGCTAATCCCACATACATCCAAAAAACCAAAACAACGGTACGTCGGGAGGTCACGTACGCGAAGCTACCAATGGCTCGATATTTCAATCTTAAAATTCATATACCATGTAAAACACAGAAACCCAGGAATCTTCAGCAGATCATAAAATATAAATAAACGAATAAATAACGACTAATAATTAAATAATAACCAAAAGATATAGTAATCATAATAACAATAAAATAGTTAACGTTCGAATAATAATTTTAATCGATAATTAGTTTGTTGAATAAAATATCATAAGACGTAATAGACAATCCAACTAAGTGAGATACGCCTCAGACCGTAGAAATCCCTCGAATCCACGTCGAAATTACGGGACGACGGCCGATTACGCTCTCCGCGATTCTAAGATAACGTTAACACAAAGTCCAAAAATAATAAATGTTAAATAAATAAATAAATCAATAAACAAGTAAATAATTCGGACAGAAAAACGCCGATTAATGTGAATGATACGCGACGCGGTCTATAACGTGCAAGTCCCTTTTACATTAAATTCACAACGGGACGACGTACTAACGCGCGCACGACCTTCTAAATCGAAATGAAAGAAAACTCAAACAAACTTATGTAAATCTAAAACCCATAATTCGTTAAAATCCGTGACGCGGTCTATCCGGTTCCAATCCCACACAAACCAACACACTTCGGGATAACGGCCTAATTCGCGCACGATTTAATTAAAAAACAATTAATAAAGTGACTTTTCCCCGGTTTCTACACGTTCCACGATCTCGAGTTTACTCTTATAGACGCCGCGATTCCCAACACAAATCTATACTCTGCACGCAGTGTGCTAGAGTTGCAGGTGTGACCAAGCTCGAAGATAATAATAGTCCACAAGTTCAATAATCCAATCATAAAATATTAGCGAAAGACCGTAGAAGGGAGAAGAACTCACCGGGACAATGACGAAGCGATGTTCTCGTGATCCGGGAATTCTCGGGAGGACGTGGAAATAGTTATTCCTCGATTTCTTCCTTCCTGTACGATGGTGGACTGTAATAGGCCCGTACGCGGGATGCCTCAGAATAGAGCGCGACACAGATATACGAAATGCTACGTCTGCCTCGCTCAACGGTCACCAGGAAAAAGCCCCGAGGTCCTGCCGGCACGCGTGCCCGTGAACTATGATCTCCACTTAACCCGCTAAACTCGGTTAATTGGGGGAACCGGTGTCGCACGATGACCGCGACTAGCGCCTCAGCTGGACAATGTATTACTTAGCGACAGACAATCCCAACATTGCGTAGCCCAGCAGATGACTCTCGGAGATACATAGAGTCCCGTGAGTCGACGGCAGCTAAGGATGGAAGGCCGCGTACTCTTTGGTGAGTCGTCGGGAAAGTGGCATATTCCGACCAAGAAAAACATAAAATATCGGTCCGAAGTTCCCGCAGTTGTCACCTTGCTCTCCCCCTCCCTCGTACTCCCTCTCCATCCCTGGGTCGTATCGAACGCATTAGATATATAAAAAAAAATACAACAAAAAAAATAAAAATAAAGAATAAATAAAATACGAAAATTATCCCCTACAGCCCTGAGCGATCGTGCTGGTAACCGTCGAGCGAGGAGGACGCAGCCCGAATATTCTGCCACATTACAGTACCATAGAATCTTGTAGAGGGGGCTTTGGTGCTTATTATTCCAAAAGGGAAGTGAGATATCTTTTATACCTGAAACACAACGTTAGTTCAAAGTTACCCTTTCTCGGCACAGTGTAAACCACGTGTAGCGGCTCCGAAATTCACTGCAACTTCAAGTGCGTGTAACTTTTTACTCCAGTGTCCTTTTTCAATTCTGTTTGATGGAGGATGTTAAGAAAGGTATGTAGAATATTTACGTATACGAATATTAACGTTTTCATTAATTTATACTCGCGTGTTTTAGAAAGCATGTCAAAGATGTGTCTACATAATGGTTTTTCTTGTAAACATTTTTACCGTAAATTAGCAAAAAAGTTATCTATTCAGCGGGAATCAAGAAGTTAAGATATGGAGCATATAGTTTACGATGTTTTGTAATAGAATCTGGAAGAAAAATCTGCCCGTCACTGCCTCTGTACTTTTAAGGTTAGAAATACGCGACGCCGAGCAGCTGCTTTGTTAGGTAAGGGTTGACGCAGAGGCACACAGCAGGGGTCCGGGACTACCTGCTATTGAAATAGGTAGAAAAGTATACCGTTGCTTTTTTTGATAATTTTCATATATATACCGGGTGTCTTATTTTGATGTATTATTGAATTTGTATCATTTTTGCAATTAATCATTCGAATAACACTCCGCGAAAATATTATTGTGTATACATATAATTTTTCTTATTTATAATTAAATAAAGCTTATTATATGAGAAATGTGTTTTTACTTAATATTACATCGCATTATGTCTGTATTTTAGAATCGCGTATTGATAAAATAATCTGTACTCGTCGAGAACTGTTCGAGATCATACGGAACGATTTGAACTTGGACTTGACACCGCAACTTAAATGTTTGGAACAACATTTCGTTACAAAGATGGAATGTTGTTTTCAAATCCATGACGAGGATCGACAATCTTTGAAGATCTTGATGTCCAACCTTAAAAGGAGATGGAAACGATCTCAAAGAACAACAGAACGCTTTCTTCAAAACAATGAAGAGTGGCTTTGTTCTTCCACGATTATTAACGTGAGTATTGAAATTTCATACAGAAATATGTAAACTTAATTCGAATTATTAAAAAAACTTAAAGTAAGATTCAAAATTTCTCACAATAATTCCATTATGTACTTCATAGAATGTTTGGACGACTAATGAACAACCTGCGGATTCGAATACGGCGACAACGAGTACGGCGACAACGAGTACGGCGACAACGAGTACAGCGAAATCGAAATCCACGGAATCGTAGAAGCGTGGTCGACCAAGTATGGAGTTCGAGAAAGCAAGTGATCGAAGCAAAAGAAGAAAAGCCACTGATTTACGTAACACAGTAAGCACATTGGAATTATCGCTGGCTACTTAAATGAGCCTTCGTTCTTCTGGGGCCTCTAGTGCTACCAGCATCGTCAAAGAAATCACGACAAAGTCACCAATGCGAGCTGATAAATACAGAGCAGCGTTAAAATTATCAGCAACTCCTCCTATTATTAAAATGTCTGCCGATGGGGCATTGTCCGATGTCGTTGAAGGAAAGTTATTGAAATATCAGTACATGCTTATTAGAAATTCAATGAAAAAACACAACGCTCTTATATATCCCTGTTATCAAACAATTACACAAGCCAAACTTCGATGTTAATCATCAAGTATACAGAAAAATGGAACCCAAAAAAAGTAAAAATTTGTCATCGGAGACCCTAGAGCTTTGATTTTTCCCTGATGATGATGAGTCTCAAAATATTCTAGAAATTTCTGATAAGCATGATACTGACTTTGATTTCGAACATGATAATTCTCCGACAGTGATAGCGACTGATTTTTACAATTTTTTCTTCTTTACTCATTTTCTTACTCCGACAATTTTTTAAATAAAAATAAATCAAATACAAACTGTTTTTTATTTCGCAATTGTAATATTATAATCGTTATTAGCAACCTTCAATACCCTTATATACCAATTTATATGAAATTCCGAACAATTTTTAATGAAGTGGTCGGCCATATTGGATCCGACATTTTGAATTTAAAAATTATACTTTGAAATTCATAATGAGCGACCTCGAAAACCCTTATATACAAATTTATATGAAATTCCGAACAATTTTTTATGAAGTGGTCGGCCATATTGGATCCGCCATTTTGAATTTTGAAATTATACTATGAAATTCATAATCAGCGACCTCGAAAGCCCTTATATACAAATTTATATGAGATTCCGAACAATTTTTAATGAAGTCGTTGTCCATATTGGATCCGCCATTTTGAATTTAAAAATTATAATATGAAATTCGTAAACAGCGACCTCGAAAACCCTTATATACCAATGTACGTTTGAATTAAAAACTTCTTTCTATTTGTGGCCAACTTTTCTACTGTGCGGCGGCTACGGATGGCCAACGCCGCCAAGACCGCGTCCGAGCGGCTGCGTTGATCTCGCCCCTGTACTACCAGACCTTTCTGAAAAGGAAAAAGGAAATTTATGGAAAATTTTATCTATTTAAAAAATCAAAGGAGAAAAGAAAACACTTACCGCGAAAGCAAGCGCCTCGGGGGTTAAATCTTTCCCCCTGCACACGACAGCTCCATAAAACCCAGATTTGAAAAAAGATACAGCCGACATCGTTGCAGGTTGAATGAAGAATGAGCAAAGAAGCTCTTGCGGGTTTGCGAGACCGCAAGAAAAAGAGGGGGAATTAACAAAGTATGTATTCTCACGATTTTTTCCTCCCACCTCATTACAGGTTGATCGCAGCAAAAGGTGGACTAACGGTAGCCACGCAGCATCCGCCAGACTACGTCCGCGTCGTCAGCGCTTTTACCAGCACTCCGGCCTCTACTACGAAGACATAGGAAGCCTCACGATAATCCAATCGACGTGGCGGTTGATTATCAGGCTGGACCTCGCCGCTCTAATGCACCGAGAAGCAGAGATCAGCAAAAGTCTACAACGTCTCACAGAGCTGTGTGAAGGCGAAACCCGCGTCAACGACCTATGTCCCATCATAAGCGACTCGGTTCAAAGAATGCACAGAAGAATAGAGATGGGGGTGTTGACCATATATGACCTCCTCGGGACGCGCCCCGTCAGATAGCGCAGAGGATTGATCAACGGCCTAGGAAGCATAATCAAGGCCATCACGGGAAACATGGATGCCGCCGATGCACAGGAGTTCCATGAAGCAATAACGCAACTTAAAGCCTCCCACCAGACCCTGCAGGAAGGGCTGAAAAATCAAATTCAAGTCATAAGAACCACGCTCAGCCTATTTAACGAAAGCGCGCATCACATACAGGCTAACGAATAGACTCTGCTGGCCCAGATACAGCATACTCGTATCAACCACACGCTCAATGACGACCTATAAAGACGACTATATAAAGAGACGCCAACACTTGGACGAGACGCTCAACGCGATAAGTATTGCGGTCGAAGCATTACTCAGCGACGTACAGGACCTAGTGTGGCTGGTGGACGATATAGCTAGCGGTAAGGCCAGAGCAACGTCCCTGCCGCCACGCGCACTCGCCAGGCACCTCGTCGAAGCACTACCACACTTACCGCCAGGCAGTAGTTTCCCAGTCGCAATAGCACACGACCAAGTGTCAACACTTATGCGACTGCCAGATACCAGGGCCTACAGCGAAGGCAACGCGGTAGTGCTCGTGCTGGATATACCGCTGATCGGGCAGCAACGGTAGAGTATACAAAAAGTATATCCTATACCCATGCGAGCTGACAACGGCAGGAACTACTACATAGACACGACTGAGAATCACATAGTCATAGATATCGAGAATCGCAGATACCTAAGGATGACAACCGATGACGTTAAAAATTGCAAGGTACTGGATAAATCATACATTTGCCCTCCAACACACCCTACAATTCCGGTTACGAACGACGCACCCTGCGAAGTTTTAATCTACACGAAAATGAACACCGATAACGGCGAAAAATGCGCAAAAAGGGTTATCGAAATAACCCATCCCCTAATTGTCCCAATGCAACAGCCAGGGCGATGGCTATACGTCGCGCCAGCCCCCGAACCCGTAGGAATAAATTGTGGAAAAAATCCCACTCAGCACGAAAAACTAAACAATTCGGGAATACTGGCATTGGTAGGCGTATGTGTAGTAACCGCCCGAGATTTCAGTATCAGAACCATCGAGCGAACGTCGCAGGTCATCCGAAAAAACTACCTTCCGTCGTTCAATTTAAAATTAACGGAAATTGAAGCTCAGGCGCCCCCTACGCAGACCAAGAGGACAATTCCACTACAGAGCGTGCTGCGAGACCCAGAAGAGCTTCAAAAGCTCGGAGTTCGAGCCGACCAAATCATGAACAACCTCAATACTGCCGGAGACGGGATGTAACACATCCACAACCTGAGTTTCTACTCACTGGGTGCAGTAGCTCCAATAGCCTTGGTTGGCTATGTTCTGTTTAAATGTTGCAGGTACGAACGGAACCGAACACCAACAAGGACAAGCGAGACAACGACGACGGTAGCAGTCGAGGTAAACATCAACCTCGAGCCGCTCGGACGACAACAGTCAGAGGAGCAACTGCGATCCGAGCTGGCCAGGGTATGCACCCGTCCGCCCAACCGAGAACGACTCGCTCGGCCCGAACGACGATAAGAAGCAAAAGGAAAAAACTTCATCGTTAACAAATGAAAGATGAAAAAAATTATTGTATTGCTATATAAAACATCAAACTGTATGATTGCATCAAATTGTAAAGGTACGGTAAACCAACCAATGAAAAAATTTTTTAGGAAATAAAAAAAAAATTCTTTTTGAAGGGGAGGGATGTTGTGCCGCGAAATATTCCACTTCGTATTTCGTATATTCGGGAATATTCCATAGCAAAAAAACATTAGAATTCGTTCAAGACAGGAAACGAAGTCCAATGCCCGATCGTATGATCGACACCAAGAACGCCGACGCAGAATGAGGCGACTCGCTTGCGAATTAAGGGATTTTCGTGAACACAGTTAGCAACTGCTTTACAAAAAACAATTATAAATTAGACTCAAGAGAGAACGGGTTGGTTCCTCGTCAAATACTCGAAACAACATATTATTGTACATTCTTACATTGACTTTTAAATAGACGACGGAAAGTTACCGTTGCCTATAATAAATAATTCCTTTTATATAAAGTCGGGTTTTCATCAATTACTCGAGATTCATCTCCTAATCGGCAAACGGTTCCAACAAATAATAACTTTTTTAATATTATACCGAATACCGAATAATCCAATTACGTGGCACCGGCATAACACTCTTATTCTGCATTGATATAATTTTCCTACTAATCTATCTCTTTCTACAGTTTCGAAAGCCCGTTTTAGATCCAAAAATATTACTCTTATAATGTCACCTTCACTAATGATCATTTTCCAATCATCAATGACACTTTGTATTGCTGTCTCACATGAGTGATTCATCTTAAAACCCGACTGATGTTCCGTAATAATGTCATTAACTTATAAATATGTTTCAATTTGCTCTTTTACAACTATTTCCAATACTTTCTCATATATTGGCAATATATTTATTGGTCTATATTCGCTTCAGTGCTGCCAGAAAGCGGCCGCACCAGCACGACGCACACAAGCGCACGCCCGTGTACGTGTGAGCGCCCGAACTCGTGGAGCATCGGACAATAGAAGGAGACAGACATATGACTGTCTGTCTCTTTCGCTCTCGCTCGGCTCGGGCTGCTCGCGCTGCTCGGGCTGTCGCGCGATACATTTAACTCTGACTGAGTCGAGCGCGTAACGTATGTTAATTTCCGGTCGATGATAATTTGAATCCACGCAGTGACAAATTTTTTTTTCAGTAATTATTGCATTTTACAATTAATTAATTATTGTTATTTTATATTTTACATAATTTTACTATTTTTTGTTTTATTACGTATGTGATACGGGCCATGTTATACCGCATAAAAACCATATCAGTACTATTGCTGCAAAGAATGGACTATAAAATGTAATGGTTGCTTAAAAAATGTGACACAACGAGAACTCGAACTGTCATCGGCCGCGGATGAGAGATATAACGCGCACGCTTCACTGATTATCGTTGTTAAGCTGCATTAGCAAATTAAGATACCCAAATTTGATTGAAAGCTTCTGAAAACTAACAATATAACAGTTAATCCTACCAACCACGTTAACGATTGTTGGAAGAATTACCAAAAGAACGCAATCCACTCTTGGCCAACGTGTACGTTATTTTCTTCTTTAGTATATATATATGTTTGGCAATATACTTAATAATTTATTAACACGAATTAAATGAAAGCAACGTGATGTTCTTTTCAATTATATACATGTGTTTATTATTATAATATCGCATAAATGTACGACGTACATGTCGTTGCTCGACGGAAACCGCGAGAAGGTGATGGTTTCTTCCATCATCACGAAAATATTAATAATTGTTAATTATAATGAAGCAAATACGATAAAAAAAACGACTAAGTACAACCCAACAAAGACCAACTAACAGTAATAGAACACCAATCTTTTAATTTCCTACTCAACAGTGTAAATATAACGTATATACTCGTAAGTATCACGTATAACGTTGTGATTATAACGTACATGTAACATCACATTATCGAATAGGAAAGTATGGCATTGATGCTATTACTCTTATTTGATGTTCGCTGGAAATTGTAATGTATATATACATTGAACTGGATTATATTCAAGTATCAATAAATGAAACAAACAATTATTTAATATTTTCTTACGTTAGTTCATAGAAAGGGGAAAGTTATGCAAGAGCACGATAGAGTTCTCATTACTAACATTGAATAAAGCGTTCATACTTCACGTACTATATCTTACATGATACTTTAAGTAATAACAGGAAATTAAGCACCAGATTAGCGAAACACATTACATAAATAAAATTGACTTAAGGCAACGGAGATGAAATACAATTTATTTAACACGTATCATTATGCATTTATTCATTACGCTTAATAATCCGTGCAAAATAAATATCAGGAGTACAAATTGAAAATGCGGGATTTTTTTCTATTTTTGAACGTTTATTCTGAAAAAATGGTAACAAATGAATTATTCAAAGTATTGTCCATCGCTAGCCACAACTTTTTCCCATCTTTCTGGCAATTTACGGATACCGTCGCGAAAAAATTCGGCCGGCTTGGCTGCTATCCAGTCATCGACCCATTTTTGGGCTTCTTCGTAAGAATGGAAGCGCTGGTCAGCTAGGCCATGTGTCATCGATCGGAAAAGGTGGTAATCGGAAGGAGCAATATCTGGGCTATACGGCGGGTGGGGTAAGACTTCCCATTTCAGCGTTTGTAGGTATGTTTTGACCGGCGCTGCAACATGTGGCCGAGCGTTGTCATGTTGCAAAATTACTTTGTCGTGTCTTTGCTCGTATTGTGGCCGTTTTTCTTTGAGTGCGCAGCTCAAACGCATCAATTGAGTTCGGTATAGTGCTCCTGTGATGGTTTCGTTCGATTTCAATAGCTCATAATACACCACACCCAGCTGGTCCCACCAAATACAGAGCATGAGCTTGGCGCCGTGAATATTTGGTTTGGCCGTCGATGATGATGCATGGCCGGGGTAACCATATGATTTTTTGCGCTTCGGGTTATCGTAATGGATCCACTTTTCATCACCAGTGACAATGCGATGCAAAAAACCCTTCCGTTTTTGCCGTTCGAGCAGCAGTTCGCATGCAAAAAAACGGCGCTCGACGTCTCTCGGCTTCAGCTCATACGGCACCCAATGTCCTTGCTTTTGGATCATTCCGAGGGCTTTTATACGATGGGAAATGGCTTGTTGTGTCACTCCCAATGAATCTGCGAGCTCTTGTTGAGTTTGACACGAGTCTTCATTGAGTATTGCCTCCAATTCAGCATTCTCAAACTTTTTCACTTGGCCCGGCCGCTCTTTGTCCTCAACGTCAAAATCACCACTTCTAAACCGCACAAACCATCTCTCGCACGTTGAAACCGATGGAACATGACTCGGATAAGCCTCGGAGACCAATCGATGTGCTTCAGCAGCACTTTTCTTCAAATTAAAGAAGTAAATTAAAACTTCCCGCAAATGCTGTTTTGTTGGCACGAAACTCGACATATTGAGAGCTCAAAAAAACTATGAATTTGACACTGCGACAAATTGACACATACTGAAAATTAAAGCTATAAGACGTAGCTTTGACATGAACATAGTCACAGTACTGCCTGATGCGTATAGCGTTAGTAACGCCATCTGTTATCAAACCCGCATTTTCAATTTGTACCCCTGATAGTTTTTTATTTTTGGTTTCCAGAAAATTTGTTATGTTTGTATCAAACACTTTCGCGGTGAATTTGTGGTTTCTTTGCGGTAAATAAATTGCATCGCTAGGTTAGACATGTGGGTTGAAGTCATGTTATTGATTTATAATCCGATGCGTTTTGTGAATATGTCAATTCACTTTATCTGAATTAGAATCAACCTGAAAAAGTAAAGTAAAAAGAAATCTTCACGAAACGTCGGTTGAAAAAATCATGTACACACTGGTCCAACTCGGACGTCGTACCTAGTTTTTAGGTGTATGTGTGTACTTCGCCAATTATTGTTTTTTGCTTTAAATATTTTTTGATACATGTAATCAAATGCTGTTTTTTATGTAATTTATGTAAAAGGAAGTATTTATTATAGGCAACGGTAACTTTCCGTTGTCTATTTAAAAGTCAAAGTGAGAAAGTACAATTACGCGTTGTTCTGAGAATTTCACGAGGAACCAACCGTTCTCTGTTGAGTCTAAATTAATTCTGCCCTTTCGTAAAGCAGATGCTAACTGCCTTCACGAAAATCCCTTAGTTTGCGTTTTTGGTGTTAGCCTATCGTCGAACGCCAAGCGAGTCGCCTCATGCTGCGTCGGCGTTCCTGGTGTCGATCGTACGATCGGGCATTGGACTTCGTTTCCTGTCTTGAACGAATTCCAATGTTTCTTTGCTATGGAATATTCCCTAATATGTGAAATACGGAGTGGAATATTCCGCGGCACAACACAATTCTCAAATAGCATTTTTAAAAACTAATTTTGTATTGTTTAGTGTTTTTACAATTACTCTTTTTCCTCATAAAACTGCACATTATGAAATAGGATATTCTTCTCCTACAAAAAGTATCGTTTATTGCTAATTCTTATTGAAAACATTTTCGCATGATATGCATTGCAACTAAGAGAAAAGTTGAAGATTGCGATTTCAAATATTTCGTTTTATATGTAAACATTTCATGGTAAATTTGCTGTTTAGGGGACTGTTACGTCCTGGGTCTCCAACCCCCTTTGTGAATTTTTGAATTTTTAATAATTTATATTCGATTTATTATTCATTCTTTTTGCTAACGTCAGCGTTCACACGCTGGCCGGCGAGACGCGGAGCGTCGGCGTGATACGTTGCCATCCGCTAATAATTTGCTTAGGTCAGCGTTCACACGCTAACCAACGGGACGCGGCGCACCGACAAGACGCGCTGCGCCCTGCAAATAATTATTACGCGTGCCTTCTGCACTGCTTTATTCATTTTGATTAGTTAGTTCATCTCCGGGGGCCGACCACGACGGTCGGTCCTCGTAACAGCACGGGCCCGTACTTACCTCCTATTTACAAAGACATTTACCATTCAAAATTGTGTTATTGTGCCGCGCGCCATTTATTGACTATTTTAACATATATATATAATGTTGTGCCGCGCGCCGTTCATTGACTGTTTAATCAAGTTTAGTTCGTGCTACAATATATATTGTTTTACTGGTTTAGTGTGTTAAAATACATCTACATATAAAGACTATTGTGTCAAAAGACTGTTTATTGTGCAAATTCAGATCATTACTCTTTTACTCATCTATTTGTGTTCCAATAAACTTTATTTATCTATTCATTTAAATCCGCCCCTCACCAAAAACCGTCCTCCAATCCCGAGCCGGCACATTCCGGCTCAAAATGGAGATAAATATATATTATTCCGTCGTTGCGTCCACTCGTTAAAACCCAGGACGTAACAGGAGTATTATTTTTGGTGGCAGCGGTGGGATTGTACGGTGGTGATCGGCGGAAACGAAAGCGAAGTGGGGATCTTCAAGAAGATCAAAATCTTCAGGAGCTTCGCGATTGCGGTATTCACTCGTATCTTGTTTCCTTCGAGAAGAAAAATTAAAACTCAAGATGGCCGAAAGAATTTTCACGGCGAAACGGTAGTCATCACGGGGTGGCGAAAATAAAATAATATTTAACACCACCGAAGAAGGCGGGAACTCACCATTAGAAGAGTTCCACGACCAGGTTGGTGAATCCTCCAAAGGTGACTGCGAACCCATAAAGGCGCAGAAGATTCCTCGTGGGGAGTGCTGTGCTCACACCCATAATAATAATGGGGTGGCGCATTTAAAATATCCTCCAAAGGTGACTGCGAACCCATAAAGGCGCAGAAAATTCCTCGTGGGGAGTACTGCGTTCACACCCGTCGTGCAAAAACCGTCGCCGCAACCAATATCAATACTCTAAATCCAATGAAAGGACGAAAACGTCATCAAGAAGATTCATCGTCAAGACTTAAGACGCCAGACTTCTAATCAACAACCGAAGACCCCATCCACCACACAACGAGGGAGGACCCAGTCCGTTATGCTCGCCCGCGGCTTCATGGATGCAGAGCCCAAGCACAGCATCCAACTAAACGGGGGAGGTGTTACGTCCTGGGTCTCCAACCCCCTTTGTGAATTTTTGAATTTTTAATAATTTATATTCGATTTATTATTCATTCTTTTTGCTAACGTCAGCGTTCACACGCTGGCCGGCGAGACGCGGAGCGTCGGCGTGATACGTTGCCATCCGCTAATAATTTGCTTAGGTCAGCGTTCACACGCTAACCAACGGGACGCGGCGCACCGACAAGACGCGCTGCGCCCTGCAAATAATTATTACGCGTGCCTTCTGCACTGCTTTATTCATTTTGATTAGTTAGTTCATCTCCGGGGGCCGACCACGACGGTCGGTCCTCGTAACAGCACGGGCCCGTACTTACCTCCTATTTACAAAGACATTTACCATTCAAAATTGTGTTATTGTGCCGCGCGCCATTTATTGACTATTTTAACATATATATATAATGTTGTGCCGCGCGCCGTTCATTGACTGTTTAATCAAGTTTAGTTCGTGCTACAATATATATTGTTTTACTGGTTTAGTGTGTTAAAATACATCTACATATAAAGACTATTGTGTCAAAAGACTGTTTATTGTGCAAATTCAGATCATTACTCTTTTACTCATCTATTTGTGTTCCAATAAACTTTATTTATCTATTCATTTAAATCCGCCCCTCACCAAAAACCGTCCTCCAATCCCGAGCCGGCACATTCCGGCTCAAAATGGAGATAAATATATATTATTCCGTCGTTGCGTCCACTCGTTAAAACCCAGGACGTAACAGGGACGCATCTCCGATCGCCTTCTAAGTAGGCGCTTACGACGCGTTTTCGTATGCCTAACAACTTTTCCCTCTGACAAAATCGTCGCTCACTGTCCATTAAAAAGTTATTAACAAATAAAGTTGATAAAACAACAACAACAACAACAACAACAACAACAACAACAACAACAACAACAATAATAATAATAATAATAATAATAATAATAATAATGTAAACTCTATGAACAACTACTAAAACCGAGACTGACGGACGCGATACAGACCAGCGGAGGCCTCTCAGACCGGCAGTTCGGCTTCAGGAGGGGACGATCAACGATTGGAGCGATTCAAAAAGTGGTCGATTCCTTCCTGGATTTGGAGAGACATTGCCATGCAGCGCGACCAATCGTTCTGCTGGCGACCTTGGACATCAGGAACGCCTTCAGCTCGGCCAGGTGGGTTGACATCCTGGAGGCGCTTGAAGGCAACTTCGGGGTTCCGGCTTACCTGGCTCGGGTGGTGGGCGACTACCTAAGAAACAGAAGGATCACGTACGAGACGACTGAAGGACCGGTGACGAGACAAATCACCGCGGGGGTTGCACAAGGGTCCATACTGGGACCAGACTTTTGGAACGGACTCTACGACAGCTTGCTCAGGCTGGAATTGCCGCTTGGCGTTTTCCTTGTCGCCTACGCTGACGACGTGGCGGCGGTGATCACCGAACGATCTCCAGACCTGGCACAGCAAAAACTGAACCAGACGATGCGGCGAGTGGGCCGTTGGATGACGGACCACGGACTACAACTCGCAACAGAAAAGACAGAACTGACTTTCCTTAGCAGAAGACGCATGCAGACGAGACTACCCATGTGGGTCGGGACGGATGAAATCAAGGCCGGAGGTGAAGTCAAGTACCTGGGAGTGACCCTAGATACGAAGATGACCTTCTGGCCTCATATACAAAAAACATGCCAGAAGGCGGCTAAGAGAATAGCATCCTTAAGCCGCCTAATGGCCAACACAAACGGGCCGAGACCGGGAAAACGACGACTCCTAATGACGACAGCCCACTCGATCCTCCTGTACGGCGCGGAGATCTGGGCAGATGCCCTGAAGACAAAGAAGTACTGCCACGCCATGACAACGGTACAAAGACAGGGTGCGCTGAGGATCGCCTGCTCCTACCGAACTGTCTCTGCACAAGCAGTCTTGGTGGTTGCGGGCGTAATCCCCGTGGACCTCCTAGCTTTCGAGCGAAAAAGGATCTACGGGAGAAGCGCGGACATAAGACGGGAGGATGCGGCAGTCGCGGAACGTGACAAGACGATACAGACTTGGCACGAACAATGGACAGAAAGAGCGACAGGCAACTGGACAAGACGACTAATAAAGGACCTGAGACCGTGGATCGAAAGGGATTTTGGGGACGTACATTTTTACATCACCCAGTTCCTGACGGGACACGGTTACTTTAGACGGTACCTTTATAACATGGACAGAGTACGGACGCCAGACTGTTAGTACTGTGGACACGAACGAGACGACGCGGAACACACATTTTTTGTGTGCGACCGCTGGACAGGACTCCGACTGGAACTGGAGACGATTGTTGGCAGCATCACCCCGGACAACATTGTTCAGGTGATGCTCCACTCGACAGAATGGTGGCAACTAGTTGCCACCTATACAGAGACGATACTGCGACGAAAAAACGTAGACGGCTGCCTCACCTAACCGAGCAGACAGACTGACGTGACGCGACAGGTTACAGACAGCAAGACGAACGGACGAACACGGACAGAACCCCCAGCCAGAAGTAATACCAAAATAGTTCCTGGTCTGGGGGAGGACAACAAGGAGAGGGCGGTTTAGTGGGTAGGCCTATTTTTTTGGGAGTCCCACATACCCCCCCAGTTCAAAAGACTGGAGGATATCCGTAAAAAGGATTCCGCAACTCCTTGTATAAAAAAAAAAAAAAAAAAAAAAAAAAAAAAAAAAAAAAAAATCCCTCCCAAGTGTGTCGCCTTGCCGCGGCGGGGGGGCTTGCGTTTCTGCAATGAACTTTGGAGCTCAGCCGGCGGGGGCTCTGGCCCCTGGCAGGTCTAACCTTGCCGGACAGGTCCATGGGGAGCAGGCAGACTAAGAACACACAACATCAAAAGCTACGGTGGAAGGCATCGTGCCTACGGCTGCATGGCCGCAATGATGTAAACTAAAGCGGTCGCGAACGATCCCTGCAGGGCACCGGGTGGGACCCTGCAGTATTTACACCTTACCAAGACAAGGCGGCTCTGCCTAGGCAGACCTACATTCCGACCTACTCGTGGGATTAATATGGAGGAACTTTTAAAAGAAATGAAACCTAAGCAGAAGAAGGAGTTGGAAAAAACATCGACCGAGGAAGAACTCAAGACAATCGGAGAACTCGCAACGAACAATATCGAGGGAGAGTCGAACGATGATAGCTTGGCGAACGTGACTGAAAGTGTCAACCTGAGAAAGAGAAGTATACTTCAGTCATGTTCGTCAACAGGCACGGAAGATCGATCTCTACATCAGAAGAAAAAGAAATTAAGATACAGAAAGAGAGAAACGACACCGCCACCCATGGAAGAAGGTAAAACGGTTCCACCTGTCGTCGGAAATATAAGGAAGCATCGAGAAAAACCTGGAACCTCCTCATTCGACGATTACAATAAGAACCAACCCGATTTGACAGAATTATTACAACTCATTCATGAGACCGCGACGAAAATGGAAGAGGCAGCGGCAATACAGAAAAATATGAATATGGCGGTAAAAACCGGCATTAAGACGATTCTTGAGGCCGCCGACGCTGCGCTAAACATGCAAAGCAGGACAGCCTCGAAGGGACAAATGATGGCAGACGACCTGACAGAGACAGAAACGGAGACAACGGAACCGGCGACGCGACCGACGAAACGGAAACGGGAGACGACGAAGACCCCACCAGAGGCCCGACAGAAGACACCCCCAAAAACGGAGGAAGCCGAAACCTGGACAACCGTGAGGAAACGAAAAAAGAAGAAAAAAACGACGGAACCGAAAAACAAAACGGACGAGACGAACGTACCGACCCAGGCTGAAAAGCGCAGACCGACCCACAAACATAGGGGAACGGCTGTACTGGTCAAACCTGGGAAAGACAACACGTACTCGGACATCGTACGGAAGATAAGGACGACGGTCGACCCGACGAGCAGTCATGTACAGGTGATGGCTCTAAGGAAGACCAAGGACGGACGGTGTCTCATCAAGATACAAACAGACACGGACGGACGAGAACAGTTTGAGCGCGCACTACAGGACGCGGTTGGGGACACGGGCAGTGTAAGGACCGTGACTTCTAGGACACAACTGGAGATCATGGACCTGGACTGCGTTACCACCGCGGAGGACGTGATACGGGCACTGAGACGAGAAACGGGACGAGACGGCGACTTTGGTGTCCACATCTTCGGCCCGAACCGGGCCGAGCAGTACATGGCAGTCTGCGACCTCGAGACGCGGGAAGCCGAGGTGCTGCTGGACCGGGGCCGGATCGGGATAGGATGGGTGCGATGCCGACTACGACAACGATTGACGGTGACCAAATGCTACAAGTGCCTGGGCTACGGACATACAAGGACGAGCTGCACGAACGCGGATCGGACAAAGAACTGCAGGAAATGCGGCGAGACGGGACATTACGCGACGGACTGTAAAAACAGACCGGCTTGCCCACTGTGCTCTGAGACGGGACACGGGGACGTAGCGCACCTTGCGGGAACCGGAAGGTGTGCGGTATTCCGGGCTGCGCTGGAGGAGTGCAGGAAGCAGGCCGGAAGACGGACAGAATAGTTCAGGGAAACCTGAACAGGAGTAGGACAGCAGACATGCTACTACCACACATAGCTGAAGAACATGACGCCGACATTCTGATCCTGTGCGAACCGTACAGGAGAAGAACGACACAAACGTACATTACGAACGAGACAGAGACCACAGCTATCTGGGTAAGGGGCGCTGCCCAATCTCGAATAATTAACTGCGGTGTCGGAGACGATTACGTCTGGGCAAGGGTCGGCGCTGTCACTTACGTCAGCGTTTACCTGACACCCAACTGCGCCGCGACGGATTCCGAGAGGAAAGTGGCGCTCCTTGAAGACGGAATCAGGAATCTGCCTGGAGACGTTATCATCGGGGGAGACCTCGACGCGCGGGCGATCGAGTGGGGAATGACAACAACGAACAAACGTGGACGGCTGCTGCTGGAGATGGCCGCAAGACTAGACCTGGTGGTAGCAAATACGGGAAACGTACCGACGTACAGACGACCAGGGTTTGGAAACTCCATCCCTGACGTCACAATGACATCGGACAGAATATCACCACGGATAGGACAGTGGCGGGTTTTCGACGGCTATACGGCCAGCGATCACCAGTACATTGTCTTCGAAGTGGCAGGACAAACGGCGACGAGACGGACGAGGACCCAATACCCCCCGAGGTGGAACCTCAACAAACTCGACTTACGAAAATTTTCGGAGGAGCTGGCGGCAGCACCAGCACCAATGACGAAAGTCCCCCCTGAACTGACTGGCCGGCAAAGGGCGGAAAGACTCACGGACGAGACGGCCAAACTGACGGACCGGCTGTGCAACAGCACAATGCTGAAACGACGACATAGACCAAACAGGCAACCACAATACTGGTGGACGGACGAAATAGCCGAGCTGCGCAGGCTCTGCTTGGCAAACCGCCGACGAGTTACGAGGGCTGGGGGAAGACCCGAAAAGGAAAACCTCCAAGCCACTTACAAGACGTCACGAAAAACACTTACGAACGCCATAAGGGACAGCAAAACGCGATGCTGGAAGCAGCTCTGCGAGGAGGTGAACGAAGACCCCTGGGGAACCGGTTACAAAATTGTGACTGGCAAACTAGGGGCCCGAGTTCCACTTGAACTCAAAGATGCCGAAACCGCAGAACGGATTGTTGACGGACTGTTTCCAACTCACCCGATACGGACGAACGTGACAGACGACACGGAAGCCCCGGCGGCCCCCATATTTACTGCGGAGGAGCTCTCCAAAGCGACTGCCGCGATGAAGACTGGCAAGGCGCCGGGACCAGACGGAGTACCGGCGGAGATTCTCCGGCTGATGGTTCGCCTGAGGCCGGAGATATTTCTTGACCTGTACAACACGAGCTTGACGACGGGAACGTTCAGTGACCGGTGGAAGACGGCAAGGCTAGTTCTTATCCCTAAGGGTAAGGGCGACCCCAATACGCCGTCAGCCTACCGGCCGCTGAGTTTACTCGACACAACGGGTAAACTCTATGAACAACTACTAAAACCGAGACTAACGGACGCGATACAGACCAGCGGAGGCCTCTCAGACCGGCAGTTCGGCTTCAGGAGGGGACGATCAACGATTGGAGCGATTCAAAAAGTGGTCGATTCCTTCCTGGATTTGGAGAGACATTGCCATGCAGCGCGACCAATCGTTCTGCTGGCGACCTTGGACATCAGGAACGCCTTCAGCTCGGCCAGGTGGGTTGACATCCTGGAGGCGCTTGAAGGCAACTTCGGGGTTCCGGCTTACCTGGCTCGGGTGGTGGGCGACTACCTAAGAAACAGAAGGATCACGTACGAGACGACTGAAGGACCGGTGACGAGACAAATCACCGCGGGGGTTGCACAAGGGTCCATACTGGGACCAGATTTTTGGAACGGACTGTACGACAGCTTGCTCAGGCTGGAAATGCCGCTCGGTGTACTCCTCGTCGCTTACGCTGACGACGTGGCGGCGGTGATCACCGAGCAGTCTCCGGATCTGGCACAGCTAAAACCGAACCAGACGATGCGACGAGTGGGACGTTGGATGACGGATCACGGACTACAACTTGCGACAGAAAAGACAGAACTGACGGTCCTTAGTAGAAGACGTATACAGACGAGACTTCCCATGTGGGTCGGGACGGACGAAATCACGGCCGGGGGGGAAGTCAAGTATCTCGGAGTAACTCTAGATACAAAGATGACCTTCTGGCCTCACATACAAAAAACAGCTCAGAAGGCGGCCGAGAGGATAGCATCCTTAAGCCGCCTGATGGCAAACACGACTGGACCGAGACCGGGGAAAAGACGACTTTTAATGGCGACGGCCCACTCGATTCTTCTTTACGGCGCAGAGATCTGGGCAGATGCCCTGAAGACAAAGAAATACTGCCACGCGATGACGACGGTACAAAGACAGGGTGCGCTGAGGATCGCCTGCTCCTACCGAACTGTCTCTGCACAAGCAGTTTTGGTGGTGGCCGGTGTAATCCCCGTGGACCTTCTAGCTTTCGAGCGAAAAAGGATCCACGGGAAAAGCGCGGACATAAGACGGGAGGATGCGGCAATTGCGGAGCGCAACAGGACGATACAGACTTGGCAAGACCGATGGACAGAAGAACGTACAGGCAACTGGACGAGACGACTTGTAAAGGACCTGAGACCGTGGATCGGAAGGAAGTTTGGGGACGTGAACTTTTACGTTACCCAGCTCCTGACCGGACACGGCTACTTCCGAAGGTACCTTTACAACATGAACAGAGTACGGACGCCAGACTGTAAGTACTGCGGACACGAACGAGACGACGCGGAGCACACATTTTTTGTGTGTGACCGCTGGACAGGACCCTGACTGGAACTTCAGACGATTGTTGGTAGCATCACCCCGGACAACATTGTCCAGGTGATGCTCCACTCAACAGAATGGTGGCAATTAGTTGCTACCTATACAGAGACGATACTGCGACAAAAAAACGTAGACGGCTGCCTCGCCTAACCGAGCAGACGGACCGACGTGACGTTACAAGTTACAGACAGCAAGACGAACGGACGAAAACAGACAGAACCCCCAGCCAGAAGTAATATGAAAATAGTTCCTGGTCTGGGGGAGGGCAACAAGGAGTGGGCGGTTTAATGGGTAGGCCTACTTTTTTGGGAGTCCCACATACCCCCCTAGTTCAAAAGGCTGGGGGATATCCGTAAAAAGGATTCCGCAACTCCTTGTATAAATAATAATAATAATAATAATAATAATAATAATAATAATAATAATAATAATAATACTAATAATAATAATAATAATAATAATAATAATAATAATAATAATAATAATAATAATAATAATAATAATAATAATAATAATAATAATAATAATAATAATAATAATAATAATAATAATAATAATAATAATAATAATAATAATAATAATAATAATAATAATAATAATAATAATAATAATAATAATAATAATAATAATAATAATAATAATAATAATAATAATAATAATAATAATAATAATAACAACAACAACAATAATAATAATAATAATAATAATAATAATAATAATAATAATAATAATAATAATAATAATAATAATAATAATAATAATAATAATAATAATAATAATAATAATAATAATAATAATAATAATAATAATAATAATAATAATAATAATAATAATAATAATAATAATAATAATAATAATAATAATAATAATAATAATCCCGTGTCGGGTTGATGATCCCGCATCGGGCGCCTCCCCAGGTCGCGGATAGGGGGACGCCTTCCAGATATGGAAGGTACCGAGAATTCTCGGGGTGGACGAAAATCTAGGAGCTGCCCGTGATAGGGCCGGGGTGCAAAGTGGCCCGACCGTATCGGGGAAGGGGATCGTCTACCGACGACTCTAACCTCGCCAGGAACGGCCACGGCGCTCCCCGGTTAACGGGCGCCATAAGGAAACCGGGCTGGCGTGAAAACCGGACCAGGTGGACAAAAACCCCGTCGCGGACCAGCTCTGCCCAAGCCAAGGTGGGAGCCAGCGTGCCGAGGGCTGAATGGCACTGGGGTACAGTGCCGCGCACGATGCCTATGGGGAACCGGGCGAAACCTCATAGTATGAAGCCTTACCCCCACAATCAGGCTCTGTGGGGGCGGACGCCCATTCCTGGCTACTCGTGGGAACAACATGGACAAAACTCAACAAATAAAAACAAACACCGATAGTGGTACTCCGTCAGGAGTACGACTATCAAAAAATACGGACAGGGCAACACTGCACCTTCCGAGACGGGACAGGACGGACAGCGTGTCGAGTGCACGGAGCGGGGTAGGCTATACCTCTGCGGCCTCTACTCACGACAGTGACAACAGACGTACGCGCAGACAGACGGGACAGATGAAAGATACAAAAACGGACGCCACAACACTACGACAGAACGAACCTGACGTGACGGAGCTACTAATGCTCATACAGAGGACAGCGACGAAAATGGCCGAGGCAGCAGCAATACAAAAAAACATGAATATGGCAGTGAAAACCGGCATAAAGACGGTTCTCGAGGCCGCCGACGCTGCACTAAGCATACAGAACAGGACAGACTCAAAGGGACGAATGGCGGCAGACGACTTGACGGAAACAGAAACGGAGACACACGAACCGACAACGCGACCGTCAAAGCGTAAACGGGAGGCGACAAAGACCCCTCCGGAGGCCCCGCGTAAGCGACCCCCAAGGACGGAGGACGATGAAGCCTGGACAAACGTGACGAAACAAAAAAGGAAAAAAAAAAACGACGGAACCGAAAAACAGGACGGACGAGACGAACGCACCGACCCGGGCTGAAAAGCGCAGACCGGCCCCCAAACATAGGGGAACGGCTGTGCTGGTCAAGCCTGGGAAAGACAACACGTACTCGGACATGGTGCGGAAGATTAGGACGACGGTCGACCCGACGAGCAGTCACGTGCAGGTGACGGCTCTAAGGAAGACCAAAGACGGACGGTGTCTTATCAAGATACAGACAGACACGGACGGACGAGAACAGTTTCAGCGCGCAATTCAGGACGCGGTCGGAGACACAGGCATCGTGAGGACCATGACCTCCAGGGCGCAACTGGAAATCATGGACTTGGACTGCGTCACCACCGCGGATGACGTGATCCAGGCGCTGAGACGAGAAACGGGACGAGACGGCGACTTTGGTGTCCACATCTTCGGCCCGAACCGGGCTGAGCAGTACATGGCGGTCTGCGACCTCGAGTCACAGGAAGCCGAGGTGCTGCTGGGCCGGGGCCGGATCGGTATAGGATGGGTGCGATGCCGACTACGACAGCGATTTACGGTGACCAAATGCCACAAGTGCCTGGGCTACGGACATACAAAGACGAACTGCACGAACACGGATCGGACAAAAAGCTGCAGGAAATGCGGCGAGACGGGACATTACGCGACGGACTGTAAAAACAGACCGGCTTGCCCTCTGTGCTCCGAGGCGGGGCACGGAGACGCGGCGCACCTCGCGGGAACCGGGAGGTGCGTGGTGTTCCGGGCTGCGCTGGAGGAGCGCAAAAGGGAGGCCGGAAGATGGACACCGTAATTCAGGGAAACCTGAACCGGAGCAGGACAGCGGACATTCTTCTACCCCAGATAGCCGACGAACACGACGCCGACATACTGATACTGTGCGAACCGTACAGGAAACGGACGACACAGACGTGGATCACAAACGAAAACGAGACAGCTGCTATCTGGGTGAGGGGTGCCGTCCGATCCCGGATGACCAACCGTGGCGCAGGCGAAGACTTCGCATGGGCTAAGGTCGGCGCTGTCACCTACGTCAGCGTCTACCTGACCCCGAACTGCGTCGCGGCGGAGTTTGAGAGAAAGGTGGCGCTCCTCGAAGACGGAGTTAGGGATCTGCCTGGTGACATCGTGGTCGCGGGGGACCTCAACGCGAGGGCGGTCGAGTGGGGCATGACTGCGACGAACAGACGGGGACGACTATTACTGGAGATGGCCGCAAGGCTGAACCTAGTGGTAGCAAATACGGGAAACACACCGACATACAGACGACCAGGATTTGGGGACTCCATACCAGACGTAACGATGACGTCAGACAGAATACTGCCACGGGTAGGGCGATGGCGGGTGGTTGAGGACTACACGGCCAGCGACCACCAGTACATCGTCTTCGAAGTGGGAGAACGGACAATGACGACACGGACGAGGATTCAGCGCCCCTTGCGGTGGAATACGAACAAACTTGACGTACGGAAGTTTTCGGAAGAGCGGGCGGCAGCGCCGGCGCCGATAACAAACGTCCCCCCAGAGCTGACAGGCCGGCTAAGGGCGGAAAGACTAGCAGACGAAACGGCTAAGTGACGGAACGGCTGTGCAATAGCACCATGCCAAAACGACATTACGGACAACGCAGACAACCACAATACTGGTGGACGGACGAGATCGCCGAACTCCGGAAGATCTGTCTGGCAAACCGAAGACGGGCCACGAGGGCTGGTGGGAGACCTGAAAGGGAAACCCTCCAGGCCGAATACAAAACAGCACGGAAACGACTGACGAACGCTATCAGAGACAGCAAGACGCAGTGCTGGAGGAAGCTCTGCGAGGAGGTGGACCGGGACCCATGGGGCACTGGTTACAAGTACGTGACCGGTAAACTAGGGACCCGGGTCTCACCAGAACTCAAAGATGCTGAAACCACTCGACGAATTGTGGACGGACTTTTTCCTACACACCCCATACGGACGGACGCAACGGATGACAACGGGACACCGACACCCCCCAAATTCACTGCGGAGGAGCTCACCAGAGCATCCAATGCGATGAAGACGGGTAAGGCGCCAGGACCTGACGGAGTACCGGCGGAGATTGTCCGGCTGATGGTCAACCTGAGGCCGGATATATTTCTCGACCTATACAATACGTGCTTGACGACGGGAACCTTCAGTGACCGATGGAAAGCGGCGAGGCTAGTCCTTATCCCCAAGGGTAAGGGCGACCCCAACACGCCGTCAGCCTATCGGCCGCTGAGCCTACTGGACACGACAGGAAAACTTTACGAACAGCTACTTAGACCAAGACTAACGGACGCGATACAGACTGGGGGAGGCCTGTCCGACCAGCAGTTTGGCTTCAGGAAGGGCCGGTCCACGATTGGAGCCATCCAGAAGGTGGTAGACTCCTTCTGAGACACAGACAGACATTGTCACGCAGCGCGACCAATCGTGCTGCTGGCAACACTTGACGTTAGGAACGCTTTCAACTCGGCCAGGTGGGAGGACATACTGGAGACGCTCAGAAACGGCCTCAGGGCTCCACCAAACCTGACCCGAGTAGTGGAAGATTACCTACGAAACAGACGAATTACCTACGAGACAATCGAAGGACAGGTGACAAGACAGATCACCGCGGGGGTCGCCCAAGGATCCATACTGGGACCAGACTTCTGGAACAGCATTTACGACAGCCTGCTGAGACTGGAGCTACCGCGAGATGTTCAACTCGTCGCATACGCCGATGACGTGGCGGCGGTGATCGTCGAGCGGTCTCCAGAATTAGCACAGTACAAACTAAACCAGACGATGAGACGTGTCGGACGATGGATGACTGACCACGGACTTCAACTCGCAACGGAAAAAACGGAACTGGTGTTCCTCACAAGGAAACGCATACTGACGAGACAACCTATGAAGGTCGGGACAGACGAGATAGTAGCTGGAGGGGAAATCAAGTACCTGGGGGTGACCCTAGATACGAAGATGACCTTCTGGCCTCACGTACAGCGGACAGCCCGGAAGGCGGCCGAAAGGGTGGCATCCTTAAGCCGCCTGATGGCAAACACGAACGGACCGATACCGGGAAACTGACGACTCCTAATGACGACAGCCCACTCGATCCTCCTGTACGGCGCGGAGATCTGGGCAGATGCCCTGAAGACAAAGAAGTACTGCCACGCCATGACAACGGTACAAAGACAGGGTGCGCTGAGGATCGCCTGCTCCTACCGAACTGTCTCTGCACAAGCAGTCTTGGTGGTTGCGGGCGTAATCCCCGTGGACCTCCTAGCTTTCGAGCGAAAGAGGATCTACGGGAGAAGCGCGGACATAAGACGGGAGGATGCGGCAGTCGCGGAACGTGACAAGACGATACAGACTTGGCACGAACAATGGACAGAAAGAGCGACAGGCAACTGGACAAGACGACTAATAAAGGACCTGAGACCGTGGATCGAAAGGGATTTTGGGGACGTAAATTTTTACATCACCCAGTTCCTGACGGGACACGGTTACTTTAGACGGTACCTTCATAACATGGACAGAGTACGGACGCCAGACTGTAAGTACTGTGGACACGAACGAGACGACGCGGAACACACATTTTTTGTGTGCGACCGCTGGACAGGACTCCGACTGGAACTGGAGACGATTGTTGGCAGCATCACCCCGGACAACATTGTTCAGGTGATGCTCCACTCGACAGAATGGTGGCAACTAGTTGCCACCTATACAGAGACGATACTGCGACGAAAAAACGTAGACGGCTGCCTCACCTAACCGAGCAGACAGACTGACGTGACGCGACAGGTTACAGACAGCAAGACGAACGGACGAACACGGACAGAACCCCCAGCCAGAAGTAATACCAAAATAGTTCCTGGTCTGGGGGAGGACAACAAGGAGAGGGCGGTTTAGTGGGTAGGCCTATTTTTTTGGGAGTCCCACATACCCCCCCAGTTCAAAAGACTGGAGGATATCCGTAAAAAGGATTCCGCAACTCCTTGTATAAATAATAATAATAATAATAATAATAATAATAATAATAATAATAATAATAATAATAATAAT
Organism: Cylloceria caligata; assembly: GCA_963942595.1. Classification (NCBI taxonomy): domain Eukaryota; kingdom Metazoa; phylum Arthropoda; class Insecta; order Hymenoptera; family Ichneumonidae; genus Cylloceria; species Cylloceria caligata. Next base: position 62,927,280 of record OZ012705.1, read on the forward strand.
AATAATAATAATAATAATAATAATAATAATAATAATAATAATAATAATAATAATAATAATAATAATAATAATAATAATAATAATAATAATAATAATAATAATAATAATAATAATAATAATAATAATAATAATAATAATAATAATAATAATAATAATAATAATAATAATAATAATAATAATAATAATAAGTCACGTCGGTCCGTCTGCTCGGTTAGGCGAGGCAGCCGTCTACGTTTTTTTGTCGCAGTATCGTCTCTGTATAGATGGCAACTAATTGCCACCATTCTGTTGAGTGGAGCATCACCTGGACAATGTAGTCCGGGGTGATGCTGCCAACAATCGTCTCGAGTTCAAGTCGGGGTCCTGTCCAGCGGTCACACACAAAAAATGTGTGTTCCGCATCGTCTCGTTCGTGTCCGCAGTATTTACAGTTTGGCGTCCGTACTCTGTTCATGTTGCAAAGGTACCTTCGGAAGTAACCGTGTCCGGTCAGGAGCTAGGTAACGTAAAAATTCACGTCTCCAAACTTCCTTCCGACCCACGGTCTCAGGTCCCTTACAAGTCGTCTCGTCCAGTTGCCTGTCATTCCTTCTGTCCATCGTTGTTGCCATACCTGAATCGTCCTGTCCCTTTCTGTCGTTGCCACGTCCTGTCGTCTCGTGTCCGCGTTTCTCCCGTAGATCCTCTTTCGCTCGAAAGCTAGGAGGTCCACGGGGATAACGCCGGCTACCACCAAGACTGCCTGTGCAGAGACAGTCCGATAGGAGCAGGCGATCCTCAGCGCACCCTGTCTCTGTACCGCCGTCATTGCGTGGCAGTACTTCTTTGTCTTCAGGGCATCTGCCCAGATCTCCGCGCCGTAGAGGAGCATCGAGTGAGTCGTCGACATTCAAAGTCTCCGTTTCCCCGGTCTCGGTCCGTTCGTGTTTGCCATCAGGCGGCTTAAGGATATCACCCTTTCGGCCGCCTTCCGGGCTGTCCGCTGTACGTGAGGCCAGAACGTCATCTTCGTATCTAGGGTCACCCCCAGGTACTTGATTTCCCCTCCAGCCACTATCTCGTCTGTCCCGACCTTCATAGGTTGTCTCATCAGTATGTGTTTCCTTGTGAGAAACACCAGTTTCGTCTTTTCCGTTGCGAGTTGTAGTCCGTGGTCAGTCATCCATCGTCCGACACGTCTTATCGTCTGGTTCAGTTTGTACTGTGCTAATTCTGGAGACCGCTCGACGATCACCGCCGCCACGTCATCGGCGTATGCGACGAGTTGAACATCTCGCGGGAGCTCTAGTCTCAGCAGGCTGTCGTAAATCCCGTTCCAGAAGTCTGGTCCCAGTATGGATCCTTGGGCAACCCCCGCGGTGATCTGTCTTGTCGCCTGTTCTTCGATTGTCTCGTAGGTAATCCGTCTGTTTCGTAGGTAATCTTCCACTACTCGGGTCAGGTATGGTGGAGCCCTGAAGCCGTTTTGAAGCGTCTCCAGTATGTCCTCCCACCTGGCCGAGTTGAAAGCGTTCTTAACGTCGAGTGTCGCCAGTAGCACGATTGGTCGCGCTGCGTGGCAATGTCTGTCTGTGTCTCGGAAAGAGTCTACCACCTTCTGGATGGCTCCAATCGTAGACCGGCCCTTCCTGAAGCCAAACTGTTGGTTGGATAGGCCTCCCTCGGTCTGTATCGCGTCCGTTAGTCTTGGTCTAAGTAGCTGTTCGTAAAGTTTTCCTGTCGTGTCCAGTAGGCTCAGCGGCCGATAGGCTGACGGCGTGTTGGGGTCGCCCTTACCTTTGTGGATAAGGACTAGCCTCGCCGTTTTCCATCGGCCACTGAAGGTCTCCGTTGTCAAGCACGTGTTTAATAGGTCGAGAAATATATCCGGCCTCAGGTTGACCATCAGCCGGACAATCTCTGCCGGTACCCCGTCAGGTCCCGGCGCCTTCCCCATTTTCATCGCGTTGGATGCTCTGGTGAGTTCCTCCGCAGTGAATTTGGGGGCTGTCGGTGTCCCGTTGTCATCCGTTGCGTCCGTCCGTATGGGGTGTGTCGGGAAAAGTATGTCCACAATTCGTCGAGTGGTTTCAGCATCTTTGAGTCCTGGTGAGACCCGGGCCCCTAGTTTACCGGTCACGTACTTGTAACCAGTGCCCCACGGGTCCCGGTCCACCTCCTCGCAGAGCTTCCTCCAGCACTGCGTCTTGCTGTCTCTGATAGCGTTCGTCAGTCGTTTCCGTGCTGTCTTGTATTCGGCCTGGAGGGTTTCCCTTTCAGGTCTCCCACCAGCCCTCGTGGCCCGTCTTCGGTTTGCCAGACAAATCTTCCGAAGTTCGGCGATCTCGTCCGTCCACCAATATTGTGGTTGTCTGCGTTGTCCGTAATGTCGTTTTGGCATAGTGCTATTGCACAGCCGTTCAGTCAGTTTGGCCGTTTCGTCTACCAGTCTTTTCGCCCTTAGCCGGCCTGTCAGCTCTGGGGGGACGTTTGTTATCGGCGCCGGCGCTGCCGCCAGCTCTTCCGAAAACTTCCGTACGTCAAGTTTGTCCGTATTCCACCGCGGGGGGCGCTAAATCCTCGTCCGTGTCGTCGTTGTCTGTTCTCCCTCTTCGAAGACGATGTACTGGTGGTCGCTGGCCGTGTAGTCCTCAGCCACCCTCCATCGCCCTACCCGTGGCAGTATTCTGTCTGACGTCATCGTTACGTCTGGTATGGAGTTCCCAAATCCTGGTCATCTGTATGTCGGTGTGTTCCCCGTATTTGCTACCACTAGGTCTAGCCTTGCGGCCATCTCCAGTAATAGTCGTCCCCGTTTGTTCGTCACAGTCATGCCCTACTCGACCGCCCTCGCGTTGAGGTCCCCCGCAACCACGATATCACCAGGCAGATCCCTAATTCCGTCTTCGAGGAGCGCCACCCTTCTCCCAAACTCCGCCGCGACACAGTTCGGGGTCAAGTAGACGCTGACGTAGGTGACAGCGCCGATCTTAGCCCATGCGAAGTCTTCGCCTGCGCCGCGGTCGGTCATCCAGGATCGGGCGGCACCCCTCACCCAGATAGCAGCTGTGTCGTTTTCGTTTGTGATCCACGTCTGTGTCGTACGTTTCCTGTACGGTTCGCACAGTATCAGTATGTCGGCGTCGTGTTCGTCGGCTATCTGAGGTAGAAGCATGTCCGCTATCCTGCTCCGGTTCAGGTTTCCCTGAATTACGGTGTCTATCTTCCGGCCTCCCTTTTGCGCTCCTCCAGCGCAGCCCGGAATACCGCACACCTTCCGGTTCCCGCAAGGTGCGCCGCGTTTCCGTGCCCCGCCTCAGAGCACAGAGGGCATGCCGGTCTGTTTTTACAGTCCGTCGCGTAATGTCCCGTCTCGCCGCATTTCCTGCAGTTCTTTGTCCGATCCGCGTTCGTGCAGCTCGTCCTTGTATGTCCGTAGCCCAGGCACTTGTAGCATTTGGTCACTGTCAATCGTTGTCGTAGTCGGCATCGCACCCATCCTATCCCGATCCGGCCCCGGTCCAGCAGCACCTCGGCTTCCCGCGTCTCGAGGTCGCAGACTGCCATGTACTGCTCGGCCCGGTTCGGGCCGAAGATGTGGACACCAAAGTCGCCGTCTCGTCCCGTTTCTCGTCTCAGTGCCCGTATCACGTCCTCCGCGGTGGTAACGCAGTCCAGGTCCATGATCTCCAGTTGTGTCCTAGAAGTCACGGTCCTTACACTGCCCGTGTCCACAACCGCGTCCTGTAGTGCGCGCTCAAACTGTTCTCGTCCGTCCGTGTCTGTCTGTATCTTGATGAGACACCGTCCGTCCTTGGTCTTCCTTAGAGCCATCACCTGTACATGACTGCTCGTCGGGTCGACCGTCGTCCTTATCTTCCGTACGATGTCCGAGTACGTGTTGTCTTTCCCAGGTTTGACCAGTACAGCCGTTCCCCTATGTTTGTGGGTCGGTCTGCGCTTTTCAGCCTGGGTCGGTACGTTCGTCTCGTCCGTTTTGTTTTTCGGTTCCGTCGTTTTTTTCTTCTTTTTTCGTTTCCTCACGGTTGTCCAGGTTTCGGCCTCCTCCGTTCTTGGGGGTGTCTTCTGTCGAGCCTCTGGTGGGGTCTTCGTCGTCTCCCGTTTCCGTTTCGTCGGTCGCGTCGCCGGTTCCGTTGTCTCCGTTTCTGTCTCTGTCAGGTCGTCTGCCATCATTTGTCCCTTCGAGGCTGTCCTGCTTTGCATGTTTAGCGCAGCGTCGGCGGCCTCAAGAATCGTCTTAATGCCGGTTTTTACCGCCATATTCATATTTTTCTGTATTGCCGCTGCCTCTTCCATTTTCGTCGCGGTCTCATGAATGAGTTGTAATAATTCTGTCAAATCGGGTTGGTTCTTATTGTAATCGTCGAATGAGGAGGTTCCAGGTTTTTCTCGATGCTTCCTTATATTTCCGACGACAGGTGGAACCGTTTTACCCTCTTCCATGGGTGGCGGTGTCGTTTCTCTCTTTCTGTATCTTAATTTCTTTTTCTTCTGATGTAGAGATCGATCTTCCGTGCCTGTTGACGAACATGACTGAAGTATACTTCTCTTTTTCAGGTTGACACTTTCAGTCACGTTCGCCAAGCTATCATCGTTCGACTCTCCCTCGATATTGTTCGTCGCGAGTTCTCCGATTGTCTTGAGTTCTTCCTCGGTCGATGTTTTTTCCAACTCCTTCTTCTGCTTAGGTTTTATTTCTTTTAAAAGTTTCTCCATATTAATCCCACGAGTAGGTCGGAATGTAGGTCTGCCTAGGCAGAGCCGCCTTGTCTAGGTAAGGTGTAAATACTGCAGGGTTCCACCCGGTGCCCTGCAGGGATCGTTCGCGACCGCTTTAGTTTACATCATTGCGGCCATGCAGCCGTAGGCACGATGCCTTCCACCGTAGCTTTTGATGTTGTGTGTTCTTAGTCTGCCTGCTCCCCATGGACCTGTCCGGCAAGGTTAGACCTGCCAGGGGCCAGAGCCCCCGCCGGCTGAGCTCCAAAGTTCATTGCAGAAACGCAAGCCCCCCCGCCGCGGCAAGGCGACACACTTGGGAGGGATTATTATTATTATTATTATTATTATTATTATTATTATTATTATTATTATTATTATTATTATTATTATTATTATTATTATTATTATTATTATTATTATTATTATTATTATTATTATTATTATTATTATTATTATTATTATTATTATTATTATTATTATTATTATTATTATTATTATTATTATTATTATTATTATTATTATTATTATTATTATTATTATTATTATTATTATTATTATTATTATTATTATTATTATTATTATTATTATTATTATTATTATTATTATTATTATTATTATTATTATTATTATTATTATTATTATTATTATTATCAGGGGTACAAATTGAAAATGCGGGTTTGATAACAGATGGCGTTACTAACGCTATACGCATCAGGCAGTACTGTGACTATGTTCATGTCAAAGCTACGTCTTATAGCTTTAATTTTCAGTATGTGTCAATTTGTCGCAGTGTCAAATTCATAGTTTTTTTGAGCTCTCAATATGTCGAGTTTCGTGCCAACAAAACAGCATTTGCGGGAAGTTTTAATTTACTTCTTTAATTTGAAGAAAAGTGCTGCTGAAGCACATCGATTGGTCTCCGAGGCTTATCCGAGTCATGTTCCATCGGTTTCAACGTGCGAGAGATGGTTTGTGCGGTTTAGAAGTGGTGATTTTGACGTTGAGGACAAAGAGCAGCCGGGCCAAGTGAAAAAGTTTGAGAATGCTGAATTGGAGGCAATACTCAATGAAGACTCGTGTCAAACTCAACAAGAGCTCGCAGATTCATTGGGAGTGACACAACAAGCCATTTCCCATCGTATAAAAGCCCTCGGAATGATCCAAAAGCAAGGACATTGGGTGCCGTATGAGCTGAAGCCGAGAGACGTCGAGCGCCGTTTTTTTGCATGCGAACTGCTGCTCGAACGGCAAAAACGGAAGGGTTTTTTGCATCGCATTGTCACTGGTGATGAAAAGTGGATCCATTACGATAACCCGAAGCGCAAAAAATCATATGGTTACCCCGGCCATGCATCATCATCGACGGCCAAACCAAATATTCACGGCGCCAAGCTCATGCTCTGTATTTGGTGGGACCAGCTGGGTGTGGTGTATTATGAGCTATTGAAATCGAACGAAACCATCACAGGAGCACTATACCGAACTCAATTGATGCGTTTGAGCCGCGCACTCAAAGAAAAACGGCCACAATACGAGCAAAGACACGACAAAGTAATTTTGCAACATGACAACGCTCGGCCACATGTTGCAGCGCCGGTCAAAACATACCTACAAACGCTGAAATGGGAAGTCTTACCCCACCCGCCGTATAGCCCAGATATTGCTCCTTCCGATTACCACCTTTTCCGATCGATGACGCATGGCCTAGCTGACCAGCGCTTCCATTCTTACGAAGAAGCCCAAAAATGGGTCGATGACTGGATAGCAGCCAAGCCGGCCGAATTTTTTCGCGACGGTATCCGTAAATTGCCAGAAAGATGGGAAAAAGTTGTGGCTAGCGATGGACAATACTTTGAATAATTCATTTGTTACCATTTTTTCAGAATAAACGTTCAAAAATAGAAAAAAATCCCGCATTTTCAATTTGTACTCCTGATATTATTATTATTATTATTATTATTATTATTATTATTATTATTATTATTATTATTATTCATTAATTAGTTATTAACAAATAAAGTTGGTAAAACTGCAGAATTAGCGCCTATACACCGATGACCTTCGAAATAGGGTTATTCCTTGAACCTCTAAATGTCTTGAAACAAGTGATTCGTCCTGTAGTCGGCTACTGCCGCGTACAATTATATGTACGTAGCGTGTGTGATTTTTCAGTCTTTAACGGTTAATATCTTTTTCCGGCGTCAAGAGCGACGCTTTTGTCAGAGGAAAAAGTTGTTGGGCATACAAAAACGCGTCGAACGCGTCTAGTTAGAAGGCGATTGGAGGTGGGTCCTCTAAACAGCATATTTACCCGTTTGATTTATGAAAAAAATGAATATCTTTTTAGCCAATATCTTTTTAGCACAAATGTATGTCACTAAACGTTATGAAATCTATACACTTCACGTTGCTCGATTTAGTTATATTCGAGTGTCTATAGATGACAATAATAGTGTGTCCCTTATTTCTTGAATGAAACGTCGTGCTTCTTTTCATAGCAATCACGTAGTCCTAAGGTTGTTCCTTGTTTTCTCGAAGTTGTTTCCTTGGATGTTTGTATAACGTTGCATGCGATTTTTGTGCAAGTTTATCGCAGGATATATATGCATGATTCTTCATGGTTCTTTCTTATGCTATTTCTTTTCTTGTCACATACATCCAATGAGATTATGCAACTGTTTTGCTTGACAAAAGTGCTACAATAAATTAAATCGCACCAAAAATAGTGTACATCCTCACGTACAATATGTATGCACCTGTAATGTATCTTGGTGTTGGCCTCGCTGTCTTACATTATGAACTGTATGTGCAAATTACATTTCATATAATCTGCGTGCAGGTTGTTGCAGTCTTCATTTTTGCGTAGTTATCCGTCTTCTTATGAAAAAACCACACGGAGCGATGACTACAATTGTTGGTCTTCTTGGGCACTTCAATTGAAATAGTTTCCATTGTTACTCCCTCTTGTTTCTTGAAGAAACACCAATGGAACAAATTGCGGATTGGGTGATAATAAGAATTATCTATACAAAAGTAATGAATGACACATTTCTATGTTGATTCTTGTAAGTTGTGCTAAGCGACAGTGCGAACAGATCCTCTTCTTTCAATCAACTCTTCAACTTCTATTGTTCATACAGATAATATTATATATTTGATGTATCGTCTTGATAAAATGCTTACTCACCACCACATGAACGTTACAAACGCGCATTGGCAACATATCAGCTTTAACAACAAACATAATACTTTTTATGTGCATTATGTCGCATGCATCTCTCCATCGAAGCGAAGTCTGTCGAAGTAATAGAGTTTATTCCGTGATGCGGTCCAATAATCGATAGAATATTTAATATCCTAGGCCGTGCAACAATTATAGTTCATTTGTATGTTGTTGTATTCGTTGTGTTAACGTTTTAAATATACGCTTATTAATATACTTTTCAAGAGAAAAAAGATAAATGTATATAGACTCACCGTTATCCTTTTCAAATAAATGCAAACAGCACAACTTAAAACGAACGATCAATTATCGTTGGGTCGCTTAAGATAATAATTCAGTCAAGTATTGGACTATGTACATTCTGCACATATATTGTGAAAAAATATATATACTAAAAAAGAAAATAACGTACACGTTGGCCAAGAATGCATTGCGTTCTTTTGGTAATTCTTCCAATAATCGTTAACGCGGTTAGTTGGATTAACTGTCATATTTTTAGTTTTCAGAAGCTTTTAATCAAATTTGGGTATCTTAATTTGCTAATGCAGCTTAACAACGATAATCAGTGAAGCGTGCGCGTTATATCTCTCATCCGTGGCCGATGACAGTTCGAGTTCTCGTTGTGTCACATTTTTTAAGCAACCATTACATTTTATAGTCCGTTCTTTGCAGCAATAGTACTGATACGGTTTTTATGAGGTATAACATGGCCCGTATCACATACGTAATAAAACAAAAAATAGCAAAATTATGTAAAATATAAAATAACAATAATTAATTAATCGTAAAATGCAATAATTACTGAAAAAAAATTGTCACTGCGTGGATTCGAATTATCATCGACCGTAAATTAACATACGTTACGCGCTCAGTCAGAGTTAAATGTATCGCGGGACAGCCCGAGCCAGTGATGCCAGAAGCGTGATTTTTGTTCCCGTTTGGGTACCCTCTCCACTGGGTCTACTTTAGCGCCTACTGCGCGCGCACCCGGCGCACCGACCAATCAGCAGTCAGGCAGCGTGTGACGTCACGAACTACGCCGTGCGCAGACTCGGCTCACCGACCAATCAACAGTATGCAGCGACCACCACGTGGTAGGACCTGGGACGTGAGTGGAGCATTACAATTCCTTTTTATTCAATAAATTGTAATGAACCTTTCGTGTAAAGGACTACAATTTGGTGTTGGGTATTGTAATGCACTATTCATTTGCTGACAGCTGCAAAATTAGTGAGCGTTTTATATATTTCTTCACTTTCATCATTTATTTATTTATATATATAATATTTATATATATTCATTAAGAAATCTTCCATAACTCATTTCATAAAAGCCCGCGCAGTGGCTGTTGTGAAGTGAGTGGGGCGAGACATCGTAAAGCGCAATCGAGACGAGATTTGTTACGAGCGATGCAAGCCTTCCACTGACGCGCCTAGCACGGGCAGCGTGGTGAGGGCAGCGAGATAGGGGCAAAAATCCCGCTTCTGGCATCACTGGCCCGAGCAGTGTGAGCAGCCCGAGCCGAGCGAGAGCGAAAGAGACAGACAGTCATATATCTGTCTCCTTCTATTGTCCGATGCTCCACGAGCTCGGGCGCTCACACGTACACGGGCGTGCGCTTGTGTGCGTCGTGCTGCTGCGGCCGTTTTCTGGCAGCAAGCGAATTTCGCTTGCTTTCTTCGGTTTTTCAATTAGCTTTGGAATTGGTATTATTGTGGATGCTTTCCATCCCTCCGGACACGTACCTTTACTTAATGATTCGTTAATTAGGCTCAATAATTCCTCCCCTATCACATAAAACCATGTTTTTAATATATCACTAGTTATTCCTTCATCTGTCCCCTTCTTACGTGGCAAGTTCATAACAATTCGTTCTAATCTGTATATATCTATCAGATCAAAATTTTCTAAAATTCCCTTGTTTTCTGTAACGTAAATAGTTCTCCGACCGTTCCTACATTCCTCCTTTATAGATTTGACTATCTCATCAATACTCCGTATATAAGACAAATTGAACTTATCTGCCAATTTACATTCCCCCATGTCCTGTGATATTTCAAAATCTATATAATTTATTTCTTTCGCACCCGCATTTTCTCTTCTCATAACTTCTTTTAGCGTTTTCTACATCATTGCAGGGTCATTTTTACTATCATTTATCATGCTTTCATAATACCTTTTTTTTTCACTTCTAATTAATTTAACTACCATATTTCTTTATATTTTTTATTGTATCTGTTGGAAAATCAGCTGGCGCACGGCGATCGATAATCGTCGTGCGCCTACCTGTTGCGCTGCTTTGCTACACGGTGTTCGGTTGAGTCGAAGACAGCCGAAGCATGGGCTTCGCGAAGCCGAGGATGTGCCTCATTGGCACGCCGCGTCAAGCGAGAGGATGTCTCTCTCGCTTGACTTCGGTTTCGCTCACCGGCTGTCTCGCTCAACTGACTCCAGCGCCCAACGAAACTTTCATACTCGCAGCCATCTTGAGAATTCGGCACTTTTGCGACACACACCGGCAAGAACAGCACGCATCCAGACTCTCGGACTGTTTCATGGATTTATACATCGGACTCGCTCAACATCTCGCCCACCAGGACTCATTTGCTCAAGGTAAGAGTACATTGACATAATTTGGTAGAAATTCACTGTCAGTGAGGAGAGAAATACGGTGCATCACCACTTTGGCTCACTCGTGGCATGCGCTGCAGCACATGTGGCGTCATGCTCTCCTCACTTGCTTTAGCCGGTATAATTAATACAATTATAACGGTGTGGTCTATTCACTGTGCTTTCCTCCAGAAACTCTGCTGGGAAAGCACGGTGACTATACGCAGTTCATTTGTATAGCCTCAGTGTCTGTTTGCAGTGTGCTAAGCAGTGCTGATTGCGTAGCTGGTCGCACACAAAATCACTGCACTCAGACACGGGTTATTGTACATCCTCTCATTAATTCACTGCAATCACTTTGCAATACAGTGCTGAGTGGTTGCAGTGAATTACGCACAAAGTTTCACACTCAATGGCATCGGCGTGTCGCGCTGCGTAGCTGTTGCTACGTTGCACGCACCGCTATCTCAAATTCACATTCAGCACACAATTGAGATAATTGTGTGCTGCTCACATTACAATGCCAAACTCAAGTTACTAGATCATTTATGTTTTTTTTGCACTCACCAATCTGAGCGTGTCATGCAGCGTAGCTATCACTACGCTGCATGCACCGCTTGCTCATGTATTCACTCAGCGCACAATCAATATGATTGTGTGCTGCTCAATAATATTCAAAACTCAATTGGTTTATTTATTGTTATAATTTGCATTTTTCTAAATTTATATTTTGGATGGTTTTCTAAATTAAATTAATTTTGGTGTTGATTTTCACTTGTAGTGTTCACACATTCTATATTCAAAATTGTATTTCTATAATAAAAGAGGAAGGTAGCAAACCGCTTCCTCAATATAACATCTCGGTGTCTGGTTTTATTTTCCTCTTGCCTCGAGTGAGTTTTCATCATGTTCCGATATATTCACAGGCGGTCAAGGTACATCCGGAAGGAAAATCTCAACATTTGGTCCTTCGAGCCGGATACTCGACTTGAGCAAGAGAGACCAGGGTCTCTACCTTCCGCTCTCATCTCTGTATTCATCGGTTCATCTGGAGTAGGACTCTGCGTAGCCCATCGCAGGATCCTCATCGACTCATCACCTCGTCAAGCGGAGCAGCACGTGGGGTAAAGTACATCTCTGCGGAGAATCTTCGTTTCTATCTATCACTTTCTCTACTTGTACCGTTTGCAACAGGACTAGCAATGTCTGAGGGCAATCCGACGGACTCTGGGGTGGCGCCTGGAGATCTTGAGGAAAAAAGGACATTGTTGGTTCCTGGGGCCGGCGTCGTTCCGAAGAAGGCCCGATCGCCAACTCGACTTACAACCAAGATGGCGTTGAAGGTCCAATCCCAACGGCGCCGGATTGCTCATCTGCAGACGGTAATTGCTCTGCTTAACGAGGGCGGAGATACCCTCACCGTGGATTTGCTTGACGCCTACGTCGAGCAGGTCACGGAGATCCACAGCGATTTCCGGAAGGAACACGAGCTGTTGGAGTCCTCGTGCCCTCCGAGCTGTGTCGACCATGAATACTTTGCAGACGATTTGCAAAGCCTTGAGGTGCAGGTCGCCCTCAAGGCCAAGGTCACAGCTCGGAAAGCCATGGAGAGGTTGTGCTATAACTGCCTCAATCAACACAATAGGATGTCGCCGCGGTCGTCCTCTCATCGGCACAGCTCACATGGAACTGCTCAACATTATTGGCAACTGCATTAGCAGATATACACACATCGGTTTCAGCTCATCAAGCAAGACTTCTCATCAATCCTGGGTCAGAATTGACTTTCATTACGGAAGAACTCTTTCGTAAGCTCAACACAACACGCAAGCACTCGTCAATTCCGATCACAGGGGTCGGTGGAAGGCGCTCAACGCAGACACATGGCTCCGTACAGCTCACACTGTGTTCCACATACACCAAGGAGAAAGTCACGGTACTGGCTCACATTCTCAACACGGTTACTACTCACTTGCCATCCTTTGAGTCGTCAGTTCGTACATGGCCTCACATAGTGAAGCTGAAACTGGCTGACCCTGACTTTCTCACACCACGACCAATCGATATCATAATTGGAGCAGATATTTATGGACAGGTTATTAAACCAAATATTCTCAAGGGCACAGCATCTGCACCTATTGCACAATTATCGATATTTGGGTGGCTCATCATTGGACCAACAAACTCATGCCAATCTGATGCACTTACTGTTCATCATGCTGCGGTGCAATATGACGATCAGGAATTACAAAATGTGCTAACGAAATTTTGGATTCAGGAAGAGCCACCAAAGGACACAGTCGGTCAACTTACACCAGAGGAGCAGGCATGCGAGGATCATTTTCGCGACACGCATCAGCGTGATTTTACAGGCCGGTACATCGTTCGGCTTCCTCTCATATCATCGCCTGCGAATCTTGGAAACTCACACTCACGAGCACTTCAGTGTCTGCAACACACGCTACGGAAAATCTCAAGAAATGCTGAATACGGTCAGCTCTATACAACGTTCATGGACGAATATGAGCAACTCGGTCATATGGTGAAGGCATCAAAATCATCTCCAAGTGAAAAACATTATTACTTGCCTCACCACGGTGTTCTCAGACCAGACAGTACTACCACGAAATTACGTGTCGTATTCAATGGGTCGAGTTCAACTTCATCAGGAAAATCTCTCAATGACATCATGCACACCGGACCGAATTTATTGCTCAACATTTCGGACGTGCTCATTTGGATCCGTCAACATAGACACATCTTCGCCACTGACATAACAAAAATGTATCGTCAGATCCGAGTTCATCAAGAGGATTGGAATCTTCAACGGATTCTATGGAAAGATGATCAACAAAATCCGCGCCTTTTCAACTAACTACGGTTACATATGGTACAAAAGCTGCGCCATATTTGGCAGTTCGAACACTCATGCAGCTAACCGAAGATGAAGGCCATCGGTTTCCGCTTGCTGTGCCAGCTATCAAATTTGGCAGGTATGTGGATGACATCTTCGGTGGGGCGAATTCAACTCACCAGCTCATTGAAATAGCTCAACAGCTCAAGGACTTGTGCATGGCGGGCGGTTTTCCACTCGCCAAGTGGCACTCGTCAGACCTCAAAGTATTTGCCAATATCTCATCATCAAGGTCAAGCTCAGCTATCTCAATGGACGACTGCGAAACAAAAATTCTTGGATTGACTTGGCTTCCTAGTGAAGATAAGTTCAAATTCACATCCCGGTTCAACTCAGCTCAAGAAAGTTTTACAAAACGCCTCATTCTCTCTGAGGTGGCTCAGCTCTTTGATCCACTTGGTTTCGTCTCACCGGTTGTGATAAGAGCCAAGATTCTTTTACAAGAGCTTTGGCTTCACAAGCTCAGCTGGGATGAACCACTGCCATCCCAGGTCTCAACACGATGGACTGTAATCAGAGAAGATCTCAAAAGCCTGGCCAGGCTCTCAATTCCTCGTTGGTTCAATACATGGAGCAACTCAACAGTGGAATTGCATGGCTTCTCTGATGCATCTCAACTGGCCATGGCCGCAGTGATTTACATCACTGTTGACTCAACTTCCACAGGAAAGGTGGCTTCACTTGTTTGCTCAAAAACGCGCGTGGCACCACTCAAGAAGCTCACCATACCAAGGCTTGAATTGACTGCAGCTTTGTTATTAGCTAAGCTGGTTGCATACGTTCAAACCACACTCAAGGTTAAAATCTCATCGACTCACCTGTGGACGGACTCATCAGTAACTCTCACCTGGATCAAAGCTCATCCTGCTCGGTGGAAAGACTATGTCCGAAACAGAGTCGCTCAGGTACAGGAACTCACACCCAATGCTCAGTGGCGTCATGTGGCAGGCACAAGCAATCCAGCTGATTGTGCCTCACGAGGTATTTCAACATCTCAACTGGCTTCTCATCAGTTGTGGTGGTCGGGTCCACCGTGGATGGTGAAACCTAGTCCATCTTGGCCAAAATCCACAACTGATTCAGAGGATTTGAGCATCATGGAAGCCCGACCGGGGGTAGCTCTCTTCGCGGCAACACAGACGCCAGAGTATCACTGGGAACTCATTTATCGCTGTTCTTCGCTCTCAAAATTATGTCGTCTTACCTCATATTGTGTGAGAGTAGTGGAAAAAATGAGAAAGAGGTTAGAATCGGCAGGAAACGCTCCACTCACTGCTAGAGAAATGGCTGCAGCAAACACATTTTGGACAAAAGCCACACAAGCCGTGTTTTTCAAGCACGAGATACAAGTGTTGCAGTCAGGCTCGCATCTTTCATCTGCTCACCCCTTCAGTCGACTAACAGCTTTTATCGACGAGGAGGGTGTACTTAGAGTAGGAGGTCGCCTTGCTCAATCAGCACTCACTTATGAAGAAAGGCATCCTGCCATACTACCTCGTCATTCAAGATTCACGACTCTCATTATCGATCAAGCTCACATGCGAACTCTTCACGGAGGCACGCAGTTCACACTAGCTCAAGTTCGGCTAACACATTGGATCGTAGGCGGTAGAGCTCCTGTGAAATCTCATATATTACATTGCGTGGTGTGTGCTCGACAGAGAGGAGTTCGTGCACAACAGTTGATGGGTCAACTGCCTCTGTCACGAGTCACACCATCGCGCGCATTTTCTCACACAGGAGTAGACTACGCCGGTCCTCTCACGCTCAAAACTTGGAAGGGGCGAAGCAGTAAAACACACAAAGGCTGGATCTGCGTTTTTGTGTGCCTTGCCACTTCGGCTCTGCATCTGGAGGTCGTCAGCGACTACTCAGCTGACGGCTTTCTCTCAACGTTCAGGCGATTCTCATCGAGGCGCGGCATTCCTCACACCATCTATTCTGACTGTGGCACCAACTTCATTGGTGCACACAAATTTATACATCAGATGTTCAGTAAGGCCTCGCAAGAGCATCATCTCATCGCTTCTTCTCTTGCAAATCAACAGATTGCGTGGAAGTTTAACCCGCCTGCGGCACCTCATATGGGTGGAAAATGGGAGGCAGCTGTAAAGTCCGTTAAATTTCATCTGCGGCGGACGGTGGGTGATACAGCACTCACCTTTGAAGAGCTCTCAACGCTGCTTGCTCAAATCGAGGTTATACTTAACTCAAGGCCTCTGGAACCGCTCAGCGATGATCCAGATGACTCATCAGCACTCACGCCTGGACATTTTCTCATTGGTGGAGCACTCACAATGGTCCCAGAACCGAATCTGGAAGATTTGGCAATCTCACGGCTCACAAGGTGGCAATTGTTGCAGCAAAAGATTCAACAATTTTGGCGACAATGGTCTGCACACTATTTACAACGGCAGCAGTCGATTTCAAAATGGCATCATCCTGATAACATCATTAAAATTGGCTCGTTGGTCCTGCTCACGGATGAACGCTTTCCACCGTGCAAATGGCCACTTGCACGTGTCACCGAGTTGCATCCAGGCAAAGACGGGCTCACCAGGGTGGTGACACTCAAGACTGCTACCACCACGCTCACCAGGCCGATCTCAAAACTTGCTGTTCTGCCAATCTCATCCAACACCCAGCAATGAATAATTAATCATCAACCCCGTTGCTGATGGCGGGCGGAATGTTGGAAAATCAGCTGGCGCACGGCGATCGATAATCGTCGTGCGCCTACCTGTTGCGCTGCTTTGCTACACGGTGTTCGGTTGAGTCGAAGACAGCCGAAGCATGGGCTTCGCGAAGCCGAGGATGTGCCTCATTGGCACGCCGCGTCAAGCGAGAGGATGTCTCTCTCGCTTGACTTCGGTTTCGCTCACCGGCTGTCTCGCTCAACTGACTCCAGCGCCCAACGAAACTTTCATACTCGCAGCCATCTTGAGAATTCGGCACTTTTGCGACACACACCGGCAAGAACAGCACGCATCCAGACTCTCGGACTGTTTCATGGATTTATACATCGGACTCGCTCAACATCTCGCCCACCAGGACTCATTTGCTCAAGGTAAGAGTACATTGACATAATTTGGTAGAAATTCACTGTCAGTGAGGAGAGAAATACGGTGCATCACCACTTTGGCTCACTCGTAGCATGCGCTGCAGCACATGTGGCGTCATGTTCTCCTCACTTGCTTTAGCCGGTATAATTAATACAATTATACCGGTGTGGTCTATTCACTGTGCTTTCCTCCAGAAACTCTGCTGGGAAAGCACGGTGACTATACGCAGTTCATTTGT
The DNA here is from genome assembly GCA_963942595.1 of Cylloceria caligata. Taxonomy (NCBI): domain Eukaryota; kingdom Metazoa; phylum Arthropoda; class Insecta; order Hymenoptera; family Ichneumonidae; genus Cylloceria; species Cylloceria caligata. The sequence continues at coordinate 62,944,049 of OZ012705.1, forward strand.
ATAGCCTCAGTGTCTGTTTGCAGTGTGCTAAGCAGTGCTGATTGCGTAGCTGGTCGCACACAAAATCACTGCACTCAGACACGGGTTATTGTACATCCTCTCATTAATTCACTGCAATCACTTTGCAATACAGTGCTGAGTGGTTGCAGTGAATTACGCACAAAGTTTCACACTCAATGGCATCGGCGTGTCGCGCTGCGTAGCTGTTGCTACGTTGCACGCACCGCTATCTCAAATTCACATTCAGCACACAATTGAGATAATTGTGTGCTGCTCACATTACAATGCCAAACTCAAGTTACTAGATCATTTATGTTTTTTTTGCACTCACCAATCTGAGCGTGTCATGCAGCGTAGCTATCACTACGCTACACGTCTATCGTCTTTTGTTATTCGCTCTTTTGTATTTTACTTTTTTAATCTAGAAAAATATTTTTTTATTATTTAAAAAATGGATTATTGTTTTACTTTGATCGCTTGACTGAAAGTGATTTAATTTTGTACTTTTTTAAAACCCGTAAAAATAATTTTTATTGAACATTTTTTGTATTATTTTCCAAAAAAATTTAATAAAATACATTGTCGACACTAGTGAGGGTATGAATCAAGTTTTACTTAAATTGGTTGACAAAAAGTGAATTAATTTTAAATCCTCTCTATCTCGCAAAAATTAATACACTTTCCGTCAATCAATCAATCTTAAACTTGCTTCGTAGACTCGCTGGTGTCGACAATGTATTTTATTACATTTTTGAAAAAATAATAAAAATATTTTAGCGAAATTAAAAAATAAAAAACAAAAGAGTGAAAAACAAAATGTTTTTCTTTAAAGACGTTAAATTTTTATTTTTCCTTACAGCTATGTGCTCGCTACTACGTCAAGTAGCAGCGAGAATGACGCTGGACCTTCCAGTGTCGGCTCATGCTTGGCGTCACCGTCGTCATGCACGACATCACCTAGCCCCGATGATGACGACGACACCTCAATGTCAGGCGTATCGACAGACGATGACGCCGGCGATATGTTTTTCATCGCGGGTGATGATGATAACGACGACCAGGAACCCGATCATTCAAGAGACGCCGATGATGAGGCTATGGAGGAGGATGAGGAGGAGGAAGACGAAAGCGACAGATCCACCGACGACGATGATGTCCTCAGCAGCCCGGCTAGCCCTCATCCTGAACAGCCGGGGATAGAGGAAGAACCAATGATGGTTGCGCAGAGGCCTCTAAATATAGACGAGGCATCTACGGAGTCCGCGGATGACTCGTATTATGGTGAGTAAAAATAATTTTTTAATATTTACTATTAGATTATTCTATGAAGGTGAATAAATAAAATTTATTTTTTAATAGATGATGAGCCACAAGTTGCCTCGCCTGTTGTCGTGCACGAGGTCGCGAATATCCCCGATAGTCCTGACTCACCACCGCCTCATGAGCAAGGTATTGACCTGCACGAAGATGCGGTGGTTATTCGCACCCGCGTGATACCTTACTATCACGCGGATGGTACGATCGGGAATGATTCCGACTTCTGCGACGAGGACAATGATCTTATTGCCGTCAGCTGTACGAGGCATGGCTTGGCCCCCCTGAAGAGTGAGCGTAAAAAAATCCTTAAATCTGGATATTTTATAGCTCACTGGCCTCTGCTGCTGTCACCAATACCGTCACTAGTTTCCACCGAGTCGACGTCGTCGTCGTCGTCATTATCGGGGTCATCAACGTGCTTGTCGTCGGATGAAGCGGAATCATCGTCATCAGCACCAGCATCGTTAGCGCCCCCAGCTTCGATAGCATCGCCATCAGCATCGTCATCACGCGAGGTATGTCTCGAAATTCAAATCGGTAGGGGTTTAGCTGATGCCGGGGGTAATAGCGTTAATCGCGGAGTAGCAGGGATAGATAAAACTAGAAATAATAGCCCAGGTACAGAGATCCGAGACACCGCGGTTATCGAAAACGTTTTGTTGTCGCGGGTGCGGAGCGATAAAAATATTCACGTCGTTTCGGGGTATCAGCGCGACAGATGAATCTAGCGTTAGTACAACCACCCGCATCTATAAATCCGGTCACGTAGATCCGTAACTACATCCGAGATATTCACGATTATTTCGTAAAGGATCGCGATGACACAGATTTAATAGGTGTGGGTCTTGTTACTGACGGGATGGCAGACGGCAGAGCGGGTATATCATTGAGGCCTATTTCACGGTTCACTGATGAAGCCCTATGGGCTTTGATGTGTGCCGTGAATCAGAGCGCGAGGGTTCTCGCGGCCTCTGACACGTTGCGATTCACCGTTACGTATGTAGCGGTGCCTACTGGTCAGGGACTCCGTGTGTCAATGGTGAAGAGTCGATCCGTGGTTTGTATAATACAAAACGGGGATAATTCGTGTTTTCCGCGTTCGATCGTTGTAGCTCTTGCAAACAACGTACATAAACGCGAACGTAGCAAAGACTCGGAAATAAAGGGTGGTTAAATTGTAAGGGCCGATGTTGAATGTGAACCACACCTAAACGTCAAGTTTTTTTCTGCATTTCATTTGACATTTCTCAATTTCAGACTAACTCAATTTGAACCATGGAAAGATACACAATCGAGCAACGCGTTAAAGTTATTCAGGCTTATTATGAAAATGGGCGTTCAAATCAAAATGCATATCGTGCACTTCGTGATTTTTTCGGTCAATTTAATCGTCCAAATGTGCGTACAATCGGAAAAATCGTGCAAAAATTTGAGCAAACCGGGTCTGTAGGAGATATTAAAACACCAGTGCATGCTCGTACAGCTCGTACTGCAGAAAATATTGCTGCTGTTCGCGATAGTGTGGCTGAAGAGCCGTCCACCTCAACTCGTCGTCGTGCCCAACAATTGCACCTCTCACGCTCGTTGTTGATGAACATTATGCATAAAGACTTGCATTTACACGCTTATAAGGTGCAATTGACTCAAGAACTAAAGCCTCTTGACCATTCCAAACGTCGTCAATGGTCAGAATGGTGGCAAGAAATGGCAACAGTGGATGATCAATTTTCGAAGAAAATCATCTTCAGTGATAAGGCACATTTTCACCTCAGTGGATTCGTCTATAAGCAGAATTGCCGCATTTGGGCGAATTATAATCCAAGAGTGATTGTCGAAAAACCAATGCACCCACAAAGAGTGACTGTTTGCTGCGGTTTATGGGCTGGCGGCATCATCGGGCCGTATTTTTTCCAAAATGAGGCCGGTCAGGCAGTTACTGTGTATGGTGTTCGCTATCGTGAGATGATAACGAACTTTTTATGGCCCGAATTGGAAGATATGGATGTGGGCGATATGTGGTTTCAACAGGTCGGTGCCACTTGCCACACAGCTAACGAAACAATGGCTCTTTTGCGCGATAAATTCAATGGCCGTGTTATCTCACGTGGTGGCGATGTCAATTGGCCGCCAAGATCATGTGATTTGACACCGTTGGACTTCTTTCTTTGGGGTTATTTGAAAGAAAAGGTGTACGTCGATAAGCCAGCAACAATTCAAGAGCTAAAGGATGAGATAATTCGGCACATTAACGGCATAGAATCTCAATTATGCCTAAGCGTCATCGAAAATTTGGACCATCGGATGGAGGTGTGCCGCCGAGGTCGCGGCGGCCATTTGGCTGATATTTTGTTCCATACATAATTGAACCATACCATATTATCATGATAAAAAGAATTGACAATAATTTCCTAAATAATTTGTGTTTTATTCAAAATCAACATCGGCCCTTAAAATTTAACCACCTTTTATAAGGCAGCGTCGAAGAGAGAGAACTCTCTTATCCGTTCAAACTGTCTACCAAGTAAGAACTCGCTTGTGCACAGCAGTAAACATTTTTCTAAATCCAGGAATTTCACATTGAATCCAAGGATTTTTATAGAAAAGGGTGTGAGTTAGCCCATCAAACTTGTTAGAATATTGATAAATAAAAAATACAGTGAAAGTTAGTGGAGAAACAAATAAAAAGATTAATAGCGAACAGCATCGGACTGTGCCAAAATAAGAAAATATTCTGAAAAACAAACTGGGAACAGAAAGTTGGAGGCATTAAACTCTATGAGTAGAGTGTAGTTTAAGTGTGTCAGGAAAATATTATAAGAAAGATTAAGTAGAATAATTAGAAATAAGTAGGATAATAGTTTGTAAGAGGAATTGTTAGCGTGACACATCGGTCAAAGCGGACTTATCCTAGGCACCAAGAGGTTTCTAGACAAAATCCGGTCAAAGAAGATAGTGGTGCAAAGCAGAAAAAGAGAGAATAGAAAGGTAGCAACATCTAAGAACATTATAATAAAAATTCAGGTTACGGGAGACTTAGAATATTGAAATGAGTCTAAGCATCAAGATGAGACACTTGGAGTGAAATTTTGAAAAAAAAACTAGCAAAATTAATTCATAAGTAGAATTAGGATGCCACCACTAAACCGGACCCAAGGAAAGTCGATTGAGAATTTTTTGACCGAAAGAAAAATAATTAGAAGGAAAACAAATTTACTAGTTTTGTCAGGCACGTCGAAAGGTAACAACACCACCCCAACAAGACATAAGGATAAGAAAAAGATAGAATAAAAGATCAACTCAGAAGCATTACGGGAACGTCCAAGATCAGCACCGATGATTGTCTAGAGATCCGTTGAAGAAATCCTCAATAATTAAAAATCCAGAAAAAGAGAGATCTTGGAACTGTCATATTACACCACAGAAAACACATTACTCGCGATCTAAGAACGATACTACCACGAAAAAAACACATTTGAGATTCACGGGAACGGCACGAACACAACAAACAAAGAGCCCGAACGCGAAACAACTCAAAAATCTAATTATTCCGGATAATTGGAAAACACCGAAACACGGACATAACCCAGCGTCTACATTAGCTGACCGACGCGCCAGCAACAGCTCAACCAGCCCAGCAGACCGCGTAGCAGCAGCCAGGCGGACAAAAGATCAAGATGGACGAGCTCGATTACGCCTAGTTGGGACATTCACCGCTGAGCGCAGAAGTAAAAATCCGATATCATCGCGGATAAAGAAGAGCGCGGAAACTTTAGAGCGATTATACGTCACAAATAAATTGTACGGCCGACGGCGCCAAAAAGCCGAACACCGCAGAATTCTATGTTAATTATTGAATAAACCCTACTTATACCTCCTACAGAAGTCTACAACTAATTATCTCCGTGTTCGCCCTAGCGGGTTGTGCGAGCCAAAATTTGATTGGTAATTCTAAACTGGTAAAGTCGAAAAATTCGTCTCAAGTATTGACTGGTAACCAATTTTTCCAGCATTGGACTGAAGCGATTTTGGTTGGACTTTACATGAAAAGTCGCTACCAATCAAAATTGGAGACGATTTTTTCGACTTTACCAGTTTGCAAAATCGCACAACCCGCTAGGGCGAGCCCGAATTCTTCCCCTCGGAAGACAAAAATTAATGTCAACGTAAAAATACCGTTACAATATATCTTATCATTGACCTCTATTGCTACACTCTAGCAGTTTGACTCAATTGTATTCTTCCTTACTAATTCATATTTAATACCATCTCTTACGTATACTATGGCCCCTCCTATGTTTCTATTTTCTGCATCGCACCTAATTGCACTATAACCCGGCATATATACTTCACTGTCCCCGATTTCAGCAGTCACCCTCCTCTCCGATAACGCTATGATTGCAGGTTTCATTCTGTCAACCGCCTGGTGTCGTATCTCTTCGTTATGTGCTAAAAGACTGCGCATTCGTGTACCATATCGTCTCTTCATTCTGTGATTGCTACTCTATCCAGCCCGTTCTCTTTTTTTCCTCTTGCAACGCTCTTTTGTATGTTGGACATTCCCGGTCCAGCGCACTATGTTCTACATTTATCTTCAGATTGTACGTTTGGTTTTTAAACGTACAGTTTACACACTTACTCTTATTTATTATACACTCTCTTGCGTTGTGTTTTCCTGCACATTTGTAGCAGGTTTCTTCTCTTTTACAATTCTTCGCTATATGATAATAGCCCCAGCACTTGAAGCATCGCTTTACGTTGACGTGATTGAAAACCGGACATTTTCTACTCGTGACTTGCTTTATCTACCTCTAGTATTATTGATCCATGGTTGATTTCTCTTCTGTTTCGCTCCTCTTCCCTTCCCTTCATTAATCTTTTCACGATCTTCATCTCCCTTCCCTCGGTTTCCTCTATCCCATTCTGGTTTTTAATTGTGTCAACTAGTTCTTCATCGGTCAATTTAAATTCATCTTCTTCCACATTTACTATTTTTATCTTCGGATTCATCTGCGTTGACTCAGTAACTTTAAAACCCTCACCCATTCAATCCTGTACTGCAGCTTTCAGTATTTCACTTTCTTCTCCCGATTCATATTCCAGGATCACAGTTCCATTACTGCCTTTTTTCAGTTTTGTTATTCCCACCGCCCTACTCTTTATACCCACCTTCTTTTTTATCTCTCTCTTAGTTTTTTGCTTTCTTGTTGTACTTTTGGTTTGATGATGATCACCTTTTCCTTTCTTTTTTCTTTCACTACATCGCTGTAGGTTACCCTTGCGGTGCTCGAACCTTCTCCCTGTATCATTTTTTTCAGCTTCTCTATCTGTTGTTTCACACCTTCCATTTCTGCACCAATTATCTCTTGGATCATCTTCTTTATTTCATTCTTGCAAGCGATTTCATCCTTCATTGCTTTCACTGTTTTTATCAGCCAGTCTATTTTTGCGTCAACCGTTATCGATCAACGCATACCTCTGGTTCCTTCCATCGCTCCAGTTGAAGGCGATCGATCTCTGCTACCACCTGTTGTCGGCGTCACTGCCTTCGGAAGTTCATCTTTTGCATTGAATGTATCAAATTGACCCTTGCACTGTACTAGCTCACGATTCCTATCCATTGTTTTATGCTTATTCACACACCCTGGGTGGTAAAAAAGTTTCGGACAAATTTTGCATCGTACTACCTGGCTTTTGATTGCTTTTTTGCAAGCGGAGTACCGATACTCGTCGTAGTCGCCCGTATTGTCCATGTTTTGCTATAGTAGCTGATAAGTTACCGACGCGTACACCTGTACAGGGTGTCCCAGCTACATACACCTCACTACGACGGGTTGCATACTCCTAGGAGCGCGCCCAAGCGCGCATCGAGCCGGTAATACAGAGCGTGTCAGTATAATCACTCGCGTATCTTTACAAGAGTTTCAGTATAGCGAGTCATCACGCTGTCAACCGCTTCGCATAATAACCCGAAAAAACGTCATATTTATAAAATATTTTAATTTTTAAATGTGTGTTTAAATGCTTGAAGTTTTAAATGTTTATTTGGGCGTTTAAATGTTACAGAACGTTTAAATCTTTAAATATTTTAATGTGTTTAAATTATTGAAGGTTTAAATGTTGAAACGTTGCAGAAATGCAGTACGGGTACGTTCTTTTAGTTGTTCTTTCTATCAAAATTATGAATCGACTGCAAACTGTAGACTGCTATGTTTAAATTCATTACATTAATTATGCAAATTCGAACTTCAAGATTCAATTTAGACTCGTGCGCACGTCGGGATTTCGTGCGTTTCGCCGAAACTGAATTTTAAACATAGCAAACTACAATTTCCAGTCGATTCATAATTTTGATAGATAGAACAACTAAAAGAACGTATCCGTACTGCGTTTCTGCAACGTTTCAACATTTAAACCTTCAATAATTTAAACACATTTAAATATTCAAAGATTTAAACGTTCTGTAACATTTAAACACCCAAATAAACATTAAAATCTTCAAGCATTTAAACACACATTTAAAAATTTAAATATTTTATAAATATGACGTTTTTTCGGGTTATTATGCGAAGCGGTTGACAGCGTGACGACTCGCTGTACTGAAACTCTTGTAAAGATACGCGAGTGATTATACCGTCACGCTCTGTATTACCGGCTCGATGCGCGCTTGGGCACGCTCCTAGGAGTATGCAACCCGTCGTAATGAGGTGTATGTAGCTGGGACACCCTGTACATACCAACCGATAACTATATCATAATCACCGTGATTGCCTGATCACTCCACGTATTACTAATCAAGTGTCACCGTGGCAGCAATAATGGCCGCCCACACCACATTTGTCGAGTGAGAACTTTTGGCGCACGAATATGTTGCTGACACAGTTAATACGATAGCTACCAAGCCATTCGCTAGATAAAAATATTCACCACACAAAACCGATCACATTGATATAATTTTTACACTATTATACCACTTCATTTCACTATATAATTATCAGTATTACGGAGCGTCTGACAAACACGTGTGCCTCGTCTGAGAGAGAGAGAGAGAGAGAGATTGATTGATTGTAGTTTATCTAGCCTTAGGCTACTTATATTCATACATTGTTTCTTATCACTATTACAGATCTTCCCTTTTCACATACTGTCTCATCATGTCCTTAAATTGATCTATGTTTTCCACTTCTTTTATTTCATTTGGTAACTTATTATACATATCAAACCCCTTGTACGTTATACATTTTTGTGCGGTTGTTGTCCGGCATTTCTTTAATTTTATGTTCTCTCTTTGCCTTGTATTATAGTTGTGTGTTTGTCCTATTAATGTAACCTCTTCTGTTAAATATCTCGGCATTAATCCTTTTTTAATTTTATACACAAATAAACAAACATTGTATCTCATTTTTTGTCTTATTGTTAAAAAGTCTAATTTATCTGTCATGTATTGGATTTTTGTATGCTTCTCGCATGTTAAAATGGCACGCATTGCCCGATTCTGTATTTTTTGTATGACATCTATCCATTGTTTACTGAAATGTAGCATTAGCGTGTTACAATATTCAAAGTGCGGCGCTACAATTGTTTTATAGATAGTCACCAGGGTATTACGTGTCACAATCTTATTCATTCGGTACATAAAATTTACTTTTTTTGCTGTTTTCTTAACTATATACATTGCTTCTTTATTAAAATTTAAGTTATTATCAATAATTATTCCTAGATATTTTATTTGTTTAACTTCGTCAATTTTTTTCCCTCCTATTTCAATATCACATGAGTTCATAATATTTTTTTTTCCTTATATCATGTATTATCATGAATTTTGTCTTCATTGTATTAAGTCTTAAGGAGTTTTTGTTTATCCATGTAAGTAATCTGTGTAGCTCGATATTTAGTTTCCTTTCCACTTCTTGTGTACATTTTTCACTTATAAATATAACTGTATCATCTGCAAATATTTTACAATCACAAAATTTCAAAATTTTTTTTATATCATTTATATACATTATGAAAAGTAGTGGACCTAGGACCGACCCTTGCGGAACGCCGTGCATTATTTTTTCTTTTGTCGATATAAACTCTCCATATTGTACTTGTTGTGTACGGTTCGAAAGATATGAGTCTATCCACCTATGCACAGTTCCTGTTATACCATACATTGATAACTTCTTTAATAATGTCTGTCTGCTTATAGTTTTAAAAGCTCTTTTGAAGTCTAAGAATACCACTCCAATTACATTTCCTTCATCCATACTTTTTTTCCATTTTATCATTGTGTTCTGAATCGCCGTTTCACATGAGTATCCCTTACGGAAACCCGATTGTTCTTTTATTAAAATATTCTCTTGATCAATGTATTGCACTATTTGTTTTTTCACAATCGTTTCCACTATCTTTTCATAAAGTGGTATCATATTAATAGGTCGATACTCTTCTGCTTTTATACTACCTGAAATTTTTTGGATCGGTATTGCGGTTGATGTTTTCCAATTTTCTGGGAAAACCCCCTCAATTAAGGATTTATTGATCAGTTCTATCATGAAATGTCCTATTGTCTGCCATGCATTCTGTATCATTCTCGTGCTTATTCCTTCTTCCGTTCCTTTCTTATTTTTCATGCCTCTTACAATCCTTTCTACTTCTTCCCTCCCTACCTCTACAAATTCACTAAATATTGCTTTTATTTATGGTTCCCCACTTATCTCCTCGATTTGTACTTGTACGTCTATTTCCACGATTTTTTCAATACTCTGCACAAAGTATTCATTAAATTCCTTCGCAATAGTCATTTTATCTGTATAATGTTCTCCATTAAATATTATTCCATTTGCGTTTCCTTCTTTTTTGTTACCTATAAGTTCTTTTATCGTTCTCCACATTTTTTTCGGGTCTGTTTTCACCGCATCAATATTTTCTTCATAGTATTTTCTTTTGCTGCTTCTAATTACTTGTACTACTTTATTTCTCATCTTCTTATATTCTTCCCATTCTTTTACTGTATTTACATTATTTTGTTTTGTAGCTTTTATGTATGCTTCATCCCTTTTTGAACAGACTCTTCTAACTTCCTCCGTTATCCACGGTTTATCTTTCCACTTCATAGGTATTTGTTTCTTTTTTATCGGTGCTATTCTATTTATATTTTCTACCATACATCCAACTATATTATTTGCCATTACGTGGACACTTCCTACTGGATCATATTTTTCTTCCATGTCCTTCCTCAATGATTCATTAAATATATTTACATTGAAATTCTTTAAGTCACGCATATAAAATTCTGTCATCCTATTTGTATGTTTGTCTATTTCTTTTAGTTCCACTTTTATAATAAAATGGTCCGTAATTTTCGGCATTTGTAATACTGCTGCTCATATATGAAAGTTCGAAAAAACTAAGTCTATCATTGTCCTCGACGTTTCTGTTATCCTCGTATAATCTTTTACATATTGCTTAAGTCCTATATTTCCTAGATTTTGGGTCAGTCTGTTGGTGTATTGATTTTCTTTTTTTAGGTTAATATTAAAGTCTCCCAGCACAATAAGATGTCCTATATCAATTATATTTTCACATTCATTGATAATTTCGTCAATAAATGCCCCATCACTTTTGTTCGGAGAATGGTACACATTACATATCACAATATCCTTGTATTTTCCCATTAGCTGTATTGTATTCATCCATGCATTTTGGTTTATGTTCTTTGTTGTCAAAACTTTATATATTATTTCATTTCTCACATAGGTCAACACACCTCCAGTCCTACTGTTTTCAGTATTACTTCGTATCATTTTGTAATTGTCAATACCCAATTCCGTATCATTTATTTCTTCTGTAATATGCGTTTCTGTAAGGCATATGACCTTTGGTTTGTTTTTCACGATTAGAAGTTCTATTTCATCTTTATTGTGTATGAATCCTTGTGAATTTAGTAGTAACATGAATGCATTATTGAGGCGTTTATCTTCATCTACTAATTGCTATTCATCTTCGTACAATATATTTCTCCTATTTCTGTCTACCATTTGTCTGTACACTTTACATTTTAAATCAGTGGCTTCATGATTGTTATCAATATTTTCTAATCTAAAATTTTCAATTGTCTTTGTGCAATTTATGCACTTTTTTATGGTCGATGAGCATTTTCTACTATTGTGCTTGTCTCCACATTTTCTGCAACATGTTTTATTTCTGCATTCGTTTGCAAAATGATTATATCCCCAGCAATTAAAACATCGGGTCACACTTACGTAGTCGTACACTGGGCACAATTTCCAACCTATTGTCATTTTTCCTCCTTGAACTAGCTCTTTGTGTGTTTTTTGATCAACTTCTAATATTATAGTTGATTAATTTTCTCTGCCTTTGATTTTCTTAATTACTTTCATTTTATTTGAAGTCTTGTCACGCTCTATGCCGTTTTGTTCGCTCACTTTTTTTATAAATTTCAACTCGTCTTCCTTTACAATCTCTTCTTCTATTCCTACGACTTTTATTTTCGGTAGTTTCTTGTTTGGTGCGTAGATTTTATACTGTGGCCCCATATTTTCTTTTAATGCCCCTGCTAATATATCTCGGTCTTTCATTTTTTCGCATCCTACTATAATTTTTCCCTTTCTTGCTTTTATTATACTATCTACTCCAAGTCCGAGTTTCATTATTTCTACATTATTTTTCATCATACCCATTGTTTTTTCACTTGTCTGTTCATTTACTGGTTCTATTATTATCTGTTCTTTATTATTCTTTTGTACAATTTCGGAATACTCCCATCCTTTATTGAATGTAATGCCGTCATTACCTCTATTTTTTAATTTACATTGCTCGTACCGTTCTGAACTTCTATTCATTTCCGTTTTCAATCTAACTATTTCTTCTCTGAGTACTCTCGTTGCCTTTCCTACTTCCTCAGCTACGACTTCTTGCATTATCTTTTTTATTACAATTTTCAGTGTATCACCCAGTAATTCTTTTGATATATACTGTTTAATTTTTTCCATATATATTTCTTCGCTCATTAGATCCTCTTCGATGTTCACAATGCTTATTTGTTCCTCGTATATTTCATCTTCTTTATCCTTTAGCTCTTCTGATTCCGTTCTTCTTTGTTTATTTCTCTGTTCGGTTTTATTTACACTATCCTCGAATTTGTTATGATCGTATTTTTTATCTCCTCTCTCTCCATCTATTCTCGCTCCGAGAGAGAGAGAGAGAGAGAGAGAGAGAGAGAGAGAGAGAGAGAGAGAGAGAGAGAGAGAGAGAGAGAGAGAGAGAGAGAGAGAGAGAGAGAGAGAGAGAGAGAGAGAGAGAGAGAGAGAGAGATTGATAGTCGTTCATTAGCTTCAATAGCTACATCATAAGTTTGCTTATGGATTACATATAAATATCTAATACATATAAATACATATAACTACAAATAAATACATATAAATATAATAAATTTGATTACATATTATATATTATATATTCACTCCCCTCTCTCTTATCTCAATATGTTTCGCTAACATTCTTCTGAAATTTGGCAATCTGTCTTCTCTTTTTATTTCCTTTCGTAACACATTGTACATTTTAAGTCCCTCATACCATAAAATTTTCCGTTTCTCCGTAGTTCTACATCTGTTGATATAAATATTACCATTTTGCCGTGTACTTACACCTTATCCAAATTGCACTAATTCTACATTATTTTGCAAATATATGGGACATAACCCATTTTCAGTTTTATATATAAGTATTGTACTCGATCCTTTCCTTTATGGACATAAAATGTAGTGCTTCTAACATATCATTAATTCTTACTCATCTATTGCATCTTAATATTATTCTCATCCCTTGATTTTGCATTTTTTGAAGATACACCAAATTTGTTTTACTTATACCCACCAGTACAGATGAGCAATATTCGAACAATGGACTTACTATTGCTTTATATACAATGCACCTCATGTTAGCTGATAGGTCCATCCCAATTCTCCGCATAACACCTAATTTCGCTCCAACCTTTTTACTATCAGGGGTACAAATTGAAAATGCGGGTTTGATAACAGATGGCGTTACTAACGCTATACGCATCAGGCAGTACTGTGACTATGTTCATGTCAAAGCTACGTCTTATAGCTTTAATTTTCAGTATGTGTCAATTTGTCGCAGTGTCAAATTCATAGTTTTTTTGAGCTCTCAATATGTCGAGTTTCGTGCCAACAAAACAGCATTTGCGGGAAGTTTTAATTTACTTCTTTAATTTGAAGAAAAGTGCTGCTGAAGCACATCGATTGGTCTCCGAGGCTTATCCGAGTCATGTTCCATCGGTTTCAACGTGCGAGAGATGGTTTGTGCGGTTTAGAAGTGGTGATTTTGACGTTGAGGACAAAGAGCGGCCGGGCCAAGTGAAAAAGTTTGAGAATGCTGAATTGGAGGCAATACTCAATGAAGACTCGTGTCAAACTCAACAAGAGCTCGCAGATTCATTGGGAGTGACACAACAAGCCATTTCCCATCGTATAAAAGCCCTCGGAATGATCCAAAAGCAAGGACATTGGGTGCCGTATGAGCTGAAGCCGAGAGACGTCGAGCGCCGTTTTTTTGCATGCGAACTGCTGCTCGAACGGCAAAAACGGAAGGGTTTTTTGCATCGCATTGTCACTGGTGATGAAAAGTGGATCCATTACGATAACCCGAAGCGCAAAAAATCATATGGTTACCCCGGCCATGCATCATCATCGACGGCCAAACCAAATATTCACGGCGCCAAGCTCATGCTCTGTATTTGGTGGGACCAGCTGGGTGTGGTGTATTATGAGCTATTGAAATCGAACGAAACCATCACAGGAGCACTATACCGAACTCAATTGATGCGTTTGAGCCGCGCACTCAAAGAAAAACGGCCACAATACGAGCAAAGACACGACAAAGTAATTTTGCAACATGACAACGCTCGGCCACATGTTGCAGCGCCGGTCAAAACATACCTACAAACGCTGAAATGGGAAGTCTTACCCCACCCGCCGTATAGCCCAGATATTGCTCCTTCCGATTACCACCTTTTCCGATCGATGACACATGGCCTAGCTGACCAGCGCTTCCATTCTTACGAAGAAGCCCAAAAATGGGTCGATGACTGGATAGCAGCCAAGCCGGCCGAATTTTTTCGCGACGGTATCCGTAAATTGCCAGAAAGATGGGAAAAAGTTGTGGCTAGCGATGGACAATACTTTGAATAATTCATTTGTTACCATTTTTTCAGAATAAACGTTCAAAAATAGAAAAAAATCCCGCATTTTCAATTTGTACTCCTGATAATATATTCTACATGTTTAGAAAAATTAAAATTTTTATCAATTAATACTCCTAGATATTTAATTTCACTTACAATCTCTAGTACCTCATTCTGCAGTTTAATTTTTTAATTGTCCTCTGTTGCATTCTTTCTAACTCCTATTATTAACATAACCTTAGTCTTATCAACATTAACGTACAACCTATTTATCTTTAACCATTCTTCCACTTTCACCATTTGCTCATTGAGATTATTATTAATTTCTATAGTTGAATATACCCTGTTGTGTAAATCAACGCATCATCCGCGAACAATCTTATTACACATTTATCATTAATAGCCTCTATAATATCATTTATATATAATAGGAATAACAAAGGTCTTAAAACTGACCCCTGAGGAACACCTAAATCAACATTAACGGGAGTTGACAGAACCCCACTAAATTTTACTCTCTGAGATCTATTTTGCAAGTAACTTTTGAACCAATTTAGTACTGTCCCTTTTATTCGATACCATTGTACTTTTTTAATCAAGATTTCTCTGTCCACTACTTCAAACGCTCTTCTTATATTTAAGAAGACCACTCCTATCATTTTTCCGCCCCCTATTGTTCTTTTCAGTCCGAAACTACCCACTGTAAAGCAGTTTCACACGAATGCTTTGCCCTAAAACCCGATTGACATTCTCTAAGCAGCTCATTATTTTCTAAGTATTCCACATTGTTTCTGAACTATTTTCTCCAATATTTTCTCGTATACTATCAGGGGTACAAATTGAAAATGCGGGTTTGATAACAGATGGCGTTACTAACGCTATACGCATCAGGCAGTACTGTGACTATGTTCATGTCAAAGCTACGTCTTATA
This sequence comes from Cylloceria caligata, assembly GCA_963942595.1. NCBI lineage: Eukaryota > Metazoa > Arthropoda > Insecta > Hymenoptera > Ichneumonidae > Cylloceria > Cylloceria caligata. The sequence goes on from OZ012705.1 coordinate 62,959,508, forward strand.
GCTTTAATTTTCAGTATGTGTCAATTTGTCGCAGTGTCAAATTCATAGTTTTTTTGAGCTTTCAATATGTCGAGTTTCGTGCCAACAAAACAGCATTTGCGGGAAGTTTTAATTTACTTCTTTAATTTGAAGAAAAGTGCTGCTGAAGCACATCGATTGGTCTCCGAGGCTTATCCGAGTCATGTTCCATCGGTTTCAACGTGCGAGAGATGGTTTGTGCGGTTTAGAAGTGGTGATTTTGACGTTGAGGACAAAGAGCGGCCGGGCCAAGTGAAAAAGTTTGAGAATGCTGAATTGGAGGCAATACTCAATGAAGACTCGTGTCAAACTCAACAAGAGCTCGCAGATTCATTGGGAGTGACACAACAAGCCATTTCCCATCGTATAAAAGCCCTCGGAATGATCCAAAAGCAAGGACATTGGGTGCCGCATGAGCTGAAGCCGAGAGACGTCGAGCGCCGTTTTTTTGCATGCGAACTGCTGCTCGAACGGCAAAAACGGAAGGGTTTTTTGCATCGCATTGTCACTGGTGATGAAAAGTGGATCCATTACGATAACCCGAAGCGCAAAAAATCATATGGTTACCCCGGCCATGCATCATCATCGACGGCCAAACCAAATATTCACGGCGCCAAGCTCATGCTCTGTATTTGGTGGGACCAGCTGGGTGTGGTGTATTATGAGCTATTGAAATCGAACGAAACCATCACAGGAGCACTATACCGAACTCAATTGATGCGTTTGAGCCGCGCACTCAAAGAAAAACGGCCACAATACGAGCAAAGACACGACAAAGTAATTTTGCAACATGACAACGCTCGGCCACATGTTGCAGCGCCGGTCAAAACATACCTACAAACGCTGAAATGGGAAGTCTTACCCCACCCGCCGTATAGCCCAGATATTGCTCCTTCCGATTACCACCTTTTCCGATCGATGACACATGGCCTAGCTGACCAGCGCTTCCATTCTTACGAAGAAGCCCAAAAATGGGTCGATGACTGGATAGCAGCCAAGCCGGCCGAATTTTTTCGCGACGGTATCCGTAAATTGCCAGAAAGATGGGAAAAAGTTGTGGCTAGCGATGGACAATACTTTGAATAATTCATTTGTTACCATTTTTTCAGAATAAACGTTCAAAAATAGAAAAAAATCCCGCATTTTCAATTTGTACTCCTGATAGTAATTTATTTAACGGTCTGAATTCTTCAATTTTATTTGTTCCTCGAACTTTAGGTATCGAAACTACAATCGCTTGTTTCCACTCCTCGGGGAACATTCCTTCTTCGAGTGACATATTTAGTCTATATAATATTTTCTCTGTTGCTCCTTCTACTACACGTTTCATTATTTCTACAGTTGTACCTTCTTCTGTACCTGCTTTGTTTTCTAATTTTCGGACTATTTTACATAATTGCTCTACTTCAATTTGTGTAAATACTTCGAGAACACAGTCGGTATATTTTCTATTCGTTATGCAATCTTCCCTACTATTTATATATGTCAGCGCCCTAATACTTTCCACAAAATAACAGTTAAATTTATCAGCCGTTTCCTCTAAATTACTAATTATTTTATTGTTAAATTGTATTTCTTTATCAGTTACTTTACCTTTCAACATTTCTTTTAATATCCCCCACATTTGTTTCGGATCCTTTTTATTTTTATTAAGTTTTTCTTCTATATAGTCTTTTTTTGCTTTCCTTCAAATATCCACAGTTTTATTCCTTGTCTGTCGATATACTTCCCAGTCATACTCATTCTTACTTACACGAGCTACTTTATGTGCTTTGTCCCTTTGCTTTTTCAATTGCTGTATGTACGCACAAAACCATTGCTTTCCCTGCAATTTCTGTTTTAGTAGAATTGTTTTTTGTGGTGCAGTTAAATCAAGGCATTTGATAATTTCTTTAACCATCGAATTAGCTAATATATTAATACTCTCTCCTTCTATAGCATGTAAACAAGTACTTATCATTCTTTTAAATCTATCTATATCCATTCGCTTATAGTCTCTGTATGTAATAATTTTGTTCTCATTTGCTACCAATTTTACGTTCCTGTACAATACGAATGCTGAATGATCCGTTAATTATCCTAGTTAATTTATTTTGAGTATAATTATTTACTTTCATATCTAAGCTAAAGTCGCTCATTATTATAACATTATCATTCTGCATGTTGCTGATACAGGTTTCCTCAAGAAAGTCAATAAAACTACCATCTTTACCATTTGGTGAGTGATACTCACCATAATTATTCCTTTATAGTTGTTATCTTTAATTTTTACTGTTATTGTCCACCAATTTTTTCGCAATTTTCTATCGCTATTATATCAAATTTGATCTTTCTATCTATATATAACAATACTCCACCTGTTCTACTAGATCCTGAGTCACCACGCACGCATACATACCCGCTGATGTATAATTCGTGATCCTCTATCGGCTGCATTATATGAGTTTCTGTGAATCCTATTATACTAAGTTTATATTTCTTTATCAAAACATTCTCTATTTCGTCTTTATGTCTCAAAAATCCCTGTGCATTTAAACAGATTACTCTGCTTCTATCCCTGTTCATGTTTCCTGTTTGCTATATATTATTACATTCAATTCTTTCTCTTTGTTTTTCTATTTCTTTCTTAAAACATGGACACTTATTATCGTGGGCCGAGTGATCCGATTTCAAGTTTTTGATTTTAAAAAACCTAACTTTTTCATGTTGTTTTGCGCAATTTCCGCAAGTTTCTTTTTTCGTACAGTCTTTAGCGAAATGATAATACCCACAGCACTTGAAACACCTTAGAATCCCTACATACGAGTATTCTCGTATTCTTGTACTTTGCATATGTTCCACCCTATTTTTAGTTTTTCCAACTGCATAAATTTCTCTCTTGTCCCAGCATTCATCTCCGCTATCACAGCCGCCTTTTTCGAATTGTCTTTTGCTGCCTTATATACTATCTTCCCCTCGATGGTGTTTTTCTCCAGTCCATTTTCTCCAGAGAGAGAGAGAGAGAGAGAGAGAGAGAGAGAGACAGAGAAAGAGAGAGAGAGAGAGAGAGAGAGAGAGAGAGAGAGAGAGAGAGAGAGAGAGAGAGAGAGTTATGCCGAAAATACGCAAATTTCTATAAATTAAGTATGCATCTTAGAAACGATTCGAATTGAGTTTTTTTATTCAAGTATTTGGATATTTTTTAAGACCATTTTCTCCTTTAAACATAAAGTCCAGTGACTATTTAGTAAAAGCCGCACACATTTTTAGTATTACCAAGGTCCACCCTTAGAAAAAAACCACAACGAAATTGAAAGGTCGGTGAAGAGTCGTTTCACGCAAACCCAATTTTATTGTTAATGCACAATTGGGGTCAGAATTATATCGTCATCCGTCAACGGTGTCGTGTTCTGCCGGGTCTAGTCTCCAATAGAACGTAGTTTATGTGGGGAATTCCCTTTGCTGGTCAGCTGGTACAATTGACAGAATCGAGCGTTGTTTCATTATCAGCGGGAGTTAATACGTGTAAAGGGAAGAGGACGGTAGAGGAGGAGACCTAAAGAACCGGAGGCGTGGGACCATCCGGCTACCCACAACTCAATGAAATTGGTTCACTTCCGCCCTATTTAATCACCATGTGCAGAAGACCGAATGGCGCCGCTTCTAACTTTACTCAGGAAATTATGCTGGAGTAGCATCATATTTTTGCAGTCGGTCACAAACGTCCAAAGATTTTCCGATTTACAAGTCAGTTAATATGCGTACTACATACAGTTTCGTAAGAAATCTTAAACCGTCACTACGTTTATAAGAAAGATTGTTATATTACATAGTAGTGATTATAGGCTATTTGTTACTTTTGTTTTCAAATTCAGGTCAACTTAACTCTGATAAACTATATGCAATGAGCGTTGGTATATAAACCGGCTTTAAACTTATCGAAAAATAGACATATAAGCATAAAGAATGTACGTATTTTATTATAAGTAAGTATCCACATCTTTCAATCCTCGGTTTCAACATACTTCAATTTTAAAAACGCACAAAATTAAATTTCAGACGTTGAGTAGAGGAAAACATTTATACACGTTTGCACAAAACTATTTATCATTACGTTACAGTAAAAAATAATTATATTTACTCTAAGCATACGTTTTCGTTAAATTGTGATATTGTGGGCCAATGCCTAAACAATGAAACTGTGATCAGAATTTGATGCTCCGGCATTGGTGTTTGCAGAGTAGCTGGAGCAGATAATCGTTTCAAGGATGTAGCCTGGTGTGACGGGTTCAAAAAATCGATTTTTTTACATTTTTCGGAAGAAAAACATCTTAAAAATATACTGTAAGAGTTTCGGACCGAAATTTAGAATATTTCTAAAGTTATAGCCAAAAAAAGAGAGCGCGCCGTAGTAATATATGTGAGATATGTAATATATGTAATATATGTGAAAAATGTTATCGATAATAAACCTTACGGTGGCGACCCAGAAGTAGAGAAGCAAGAATGCGTATTGCATGTGAAGAAAACGGAAGGATTGCTCTATGTACTAGGCATAGCTGATTAATGTAAGTATAATTTTTTTATAAAAAATCTGCTGTGAATACTTTAAACGTGTTTTTCTCGAAACCACGTTTTCGAAATTTTGGGGAAGCACTGACTAAAAACTATTTAACCGATTTGGCTAAAAATTGTACCCGTTATTTAAGACACACATAGCTAAATATCTAACTTTTAAAACATTCAATTTCTTAATAATAAATTCATTTTTTTAAACAATTTCTGAAAAGAAAAATTCGATTTTGAAAACATTTTTTTCACAAGTCCGCCATTTTTGAAAATGCATTTTTTATGTGTATTATAAGTCAGTTCATTAGAATTAAGTTTACAGAACATTAATCTCTTTGAATTTTTTATTTCAGATGACTACGGAAGGCTGTGTGCTTCCCCGAAGTAACCCACCTTTTTTTCGAAAACTCCACTTTAACATAAAAAATCATAAACAAATTAATGTCAAATTCAGTAAAAAAGATTTTTTTTGTACACATCAATATACCAATAAAAACATGTAACAATTTCAAAACAATCGCATTTTATTTTCTTTTTTAAAAAAATTCATGAAAAACGTCGAAATTTCGGTCGTCACACCGGACTACATCTTTAAGTTGCCACCGATTCCATCTCACTATCCTTTTTCGAATGCAGTCCAAGAAAAGTGCTATGCTGCAGGAAGGCCTCCTTCATAGTTTAAATGATTACCGAAGTTTAATCTGTTCTTATATTGTTTTTCAGTTTCATTCATAAAATAAAGTACACCTTAGAATTGAAATTCACCTTCAGATGATCAATTATAATGCATTGGTATGTATGCTATACACAGCCATGTTAATGTGTCGGACGTCCTCCAAAGAAATATCCATGGTGACATGTCGCAATTCTGATCCGTCTTTGTATGTACAATACTGGTATATAGTACACTCGTCATTGTTCCAATAGAAGCCCTAGGTCGCATTCTGCGCTATAAACGCATAGTTCTTAGCTAAGTCACACTGATTAAGAAAATCACCTTCCTTCAAATTCTGTTTAGGCTAGCCAATGTTCTGCGATTGCCAAAAAACATACGCATGCGTCTTAAGCTCTCACTGGCTAGTTTGAGTAGCTAGACTAAACACATCTTCAATAATTTCATTATGCTAAATTGGCTAGTTGACTATCATAGCAGATATTTGCCTGAAAGTTGAAAGATCGGAAAATTCATATCAATCGTTTGAGTTTGGCCTATCAACAAACACTGGGTTGCTCTCAATTATTTTCCCCTTGCAGTATCTACATAACGTGTGTTCACGAGTAATATTTTTTCTACGCATTCATCCCGAGCTATTGGTATGTCAAACTCATATACTATTTCACCGAACCAGTGAAATTAATTTGTGTGAGGGTTTTTACGTGGGCTTTCCATACTCTGGTCAAAGAGAATGAATTTTCCTTTTACCACGTCTGACGAGAGACACCTAAGACTCAAGTCCGTTTTTGAGTCTAGCCTTTCGGAAAAATACTGAGGATATGACTGAAAATGCTCATTTCTTGATCGCCTTAACAGTGCCTTGAACTAATACACTGTAACGGTAATTTTTATCGTTAGCAAATTTTTTTTTTTTTCGTGGGGATTCGGGCTCGATCACAGGACTAATTAATGGAGACTTCGTGGTGGTTAAGAGTAAGGCTTTATTCCCAAAGAAACAATTTCGTAAAAACGTCTCTTTTTAATTTCCGGTCATTGTTACTCTGCATAATGACATTTAAATTCCATAATTTCAGCGATTATTTCTACAATTATTATTTTATTTCGGGTGCATTCTCGAAAGTCTATTATTGTTCTGTACAGCGGTATTGCTGTACGCTCGGTGCACATACATACGCACACCACCAGCCGCGCCTACCACGCACTTCGAACCGATATTTCGCTCGGACCTCTGTCCCTCTCTGGCTCACATACGGTTCAACGTCTGGCGTTCTCACTTGCACTTTCTCTTGCGATATGCTGGTTTCGCCTGTCAATTTAAATACGATATGACATAATTCTTATTTTCTGCGGTATCGCCGAGCTAATCCTAAACAACTTATTTTCTATACTTAGTTCTAATTGCTTAATTCTATTTTCTTATTACTAGATGCTCCATCCTATTCAGTTTATTCTACGCAATTTTCGTCTCTTCACTTCAACCTGTCTATCTCTAAATTATTCTTTGATTAAGTGATATCTCACTAATCATGTTTTTATCTTATTTCGATAATTCGCCTGTCCTTTCTCGTTGGCTGGTCTTCGTTTTTTTCACGCACTTGCACTCACTTTTCTTATGTACTCATGCGTTTTTGATACAAAGTGAGCAGAAAGGAATTACTTTAAAATTTTTAATTGTTATTCAGAATGCCTTTTTATTTTGAATCCTTCCGTACTCGTGCCGAAAAACTAAGAGCCTCTCTCCCCCCGCGCAGGCTCTCTTATAGCCTTCCCCTCGCTCGGCTCAGCCTACGTCGTCATTCGTTTTTATTTAAAAATCTAACGCATTTCCTGATTTCGTAGCTATCGGTCGCCGCGCTACCCGTCTTCCCCTCGCCTCCCAGCGAGGCCAGCTGGTCGCTGACCTGCTGTTTATGTCAGCAAGGGAATTCCGGAGGTGTGACGTAGCTACTTTTTCATACACGGGTGCGATGGCCTAGTGCCCGCAAGCCTCGGTACGCCTGTACCGAGTCTAATTTTGCAGGTGTTTTCGCATCCTCTCGGCTCTTATAGCCGTTTGACATAATAAAATAAACTGGCTCGGCTCTTATAGCCGTTGGACATAATAAAATATGCTGCTTGATGTTAACTATGTTACAACACTGACTATATAAACTTACCCGAGGAAGAAGGGTGTTTAAGGTAGGTAATAACAGGTCCCTTGCAGTTGGGGGAAAATTGTCTGGGATACCAAAAATATACAACAAAAAAGTTGCATTTGTACTTACGGTTTATTTTCCTTGGGTTTACTGATGCTGATTTCGTTGGTGACCAGTGGGTCGGAGGGGAGAGATGATAACCGATTGTCAAGATGAAACGCGATACTCGAAGGTCCGTAAAGTAATAAATATTTATTCAAAATAACGCAATAGTTTGTATATTCAAGTAAGTTTGCTATCACCATGTCCGCGCGAAATCATTACTTCCGGCGCGACATTAAACGAAATTAAATAGGTAGGCTTCTGTAAAAACGGTAAAACGCAACTAAATTATGAATCTTTCTGAGTTCTTTGTTTAAGACGAAAAAAATGGAGTAAATGTAAAATGCTTCTGGATCCAAAATTCAAAAACATGAAAAACTAAATTGAATGTAAATTCCTATAAGTCCGAAGTTTAAAAACACACGAAAAGTGAAATTAAATCGTAAATATTTCTACGATCGGTGGTTAAATACGAGAAAAAATCAAGTTAAGTCGAAACTCTTCTAAGTGCAGAGTACGAAAACGCAAAAAATTGAATGAAGTCGAGAACATTTCTAAGTACGAACGTAACGTAATTTCAGTTTTCACGTACGAAAACTAGGCTTGCTCGATAGATCGGAAATTTACCCATATATGGGATTGCTAAATAGATTGGGTGTTAGTTATGCGGCTTTTCATCCCTACAGAATTAAGGCTTGACCTTACTTCGTTCTGGGTGGCTAGGAGTGATCCTAGGAGTTAGGAGTGGCCAGTCATTCTCGAGGTATGTCAGTTCGAAATAATTTCAGTTAAGCGTTCATTTATTTGTCTTTTAATCAGTTTATTTATACTTTTCATATTATTCATGATTTGGTTTTATCATTTTTATTGTATATTAAAAGGAAGTTATTCAGTCAACAATTATTTTATTAAAAGTTTAATTCAAGTATTTTTACTGTTTACTTATTTGTCATCTAGAAATCTCATAAATATTGTTTGATTTGATGCATTAAGTGTTCAAGTAACTCAGTCGACTTGATTCCGAATATTTCGGGCTGAAGCAATAACACGGCACGGTTCGTAACGTGATACAACTCTACATTGGCTCAGGGGAGGGACGCGAAAACGGTATTCCGTGAGACCATGAATCCAAACCTTGCTCGTGGCCTGTGCGATCATGTCGGTTCGACATTTATTTTATACTTCAGTTGAGCTTAAATACTGTCTTCAATTATGCAGTTCTTAAAGAAAAATGCATAAAATATTTGAATATTCTTCTGAAGAACTTCCTTATCGGTCGCTTATCAATTCTTTACTAATTTTATGGGAATAGAATGACTATCTATTGGGTGCCTGTCAAAATCCCGAATAGTAAAAATTTCGAATGTGTATATTCCTGACGGTGTAGATGTATACACACGGCGGTTCGTCGGATGTATGTACATATTCGGAATTTTTACAGACACCCTATTTATTTCCGGACACAAAATAGCACGTGGTGTTACCTCATTATTATTTTTCCGTTTGTTCTTAATTTCCTATAACTTATTGATACTCTATCTTAAATGCATACTGAAGATATTTTGAAAAGTTTCGAGATTTTATATTTAGTTATTTTTCTATTGTACGTATCGATTTCGGTGTCATGAACATCGCCAGTATAGTAATTGATAAAAATAATACGATCCGCGATGTTTTGAGAATAATGCCATATACTAGGAGATATTGCTCGGGACTTTGTGGATTTCGTGCAATGAACTGGAGCTTCGTACTACTGGGATAACTGATATGTTTGTATTGCTTAAAGAGGTCTCATACGATGGGATACGGTGTTACGTCCGGGTAAGAAGTTGCCCTGTTTTTTACCTTAGCTATATATCATGTGGTTTTCATCTCATTTATTTTTTAGTCGAGCGTTCTCTATTTTATCGACTGAAGATGTGAGCCACTATTCATCCAAGGTCAATTCGCTGATATTTGTATTTAAATGATTTAAAATGTACATTGTGAGATAACGAGACGCTATGACTTTAACCTTCAATTTATCAAAAAATATTTACCTGTAACTGTGCTTTTGTTCAATGAGCACGAAACTACATCTAGGTAAGCAATAATTTCCTGATTGCGTGATTTCCAAATTTGACGGTTCTTGTATAAACTCAAGACACACCTAGTTTAATGTTGCTTATTGTTGAAGGGATTGTCTTTACCGACCCTTCCTATTCAAAGGCAGGATGTCAACCTTCCAACTTATATATCTATATATTCTATGTTACCTCTTATATATATATATATATATATATATATATATATATATGGTATATCGCGAGTCACGTAATACTCGAAATGTTGTTTTACTAAATAAATCCGTTTTTCTATCGCACATCCCGTGTGGAATATTATCTTAAACAACGATTCTGAGGTTAAAACTGAATTCTGAGGTTATTCTCTGCCCTGTGTAATAGTGGAAAGAAATAATCGGCAAAATGGAGAGCGAGCTTACAAGAGTTGCTAAGCTGACAAATGGAGAAACCTGGGCAGTTTGGCAGTTTCAAATACGAGTGAAACTAAATTCGCACGGTGCACTAGAGGTAGCATTGGGAGAGAGCGTGAAACCAACCATAAGTGCAGCCATGGATGCTGCTGCGCAAGCCGCGCGCACAAAGGAGCTTAAGTCACAGCTGAGGTCACAGTCCTGTAGTCAGATTCGATTCGATCCGGACTATCCTTGCTACAGCTGCGAGCGACTGCATGAAGAAAAAGCAGTTCGATGTAAAAACGGTCTTTTTGTACGGTGATATCGAGGAAACAATTCACATGCAGCAACCGGAGGGGTACAATTATAGGACAGGAAGAATTGGTAAATTGAAACGAACTTTGTACGGTCTCAAACAATCCTCTTGTTGCTATAATCGACGTTTCATGGACTTCCTAAAGAAATTCAACTATGTCGTGAATATGGTCTTATTCTTGAATACTTGGGCTTTCCTGATTCCGGCCGCAATGAGGATAGAGAGAGAACAGCATAGGTTAAAATACGTGGTCTTTATTGGTAGCGCACTCAGCGCTATAAATAATCGATTACAGTAATTATTCACTGCTAAATTAACGCAACGTACGCGCACACAGCGTCGTACCGGTAAACGTTCGCGTACACCACGCGGGTAGACTGACCTCGAACGCGCGCACAGCGCTACAATGTAATAATCTCGTAAATCCGAAAATACTCTATACCAAACGCGCACACGGCGCTTAAGCAATGCAATAATTGCGTACTTTACGCAATTGGACTCAACTGTAATACTTCTACTGTACGTTGACTTCGAAATCGCGTTTGTTAACTACTCTCGCACACAGCGTCTCTACTACAATCGTTATCTCGCTCTGGGTCTCACACTCGACCGCCTACTAGTGGTTGCTACCCGACTGCCGACTCGGCGTTCAGCGTTCGTCCCGCCGGCAGTAGCAAGCGTGGGCTCGCGCATGCGTTCCTTGTTCGGCTCCCGTCGTATGTGTTCGTTGCTGCTCGATGGTTTCGGCCTTTGTCTTGAAATATCGAGGTTCACGACAACTATATATCATGTATATAAAGGGTGTCCCAACAGGAGCGCCGGATTTAATTTTAAAGAAAAAACACATTTATTTTTGAATTAAGCAAACATTTTTATTTCAACATAAAGAAAAATAGTTCCGATTGACCGTGAAATATAACATCAGGCAAATGGCCACCACGAAACCTCTGACACAGGGTTATTCTTTTGTTGAAATTTTGAATGACGTTTTCGCATAAATGTGGCTGTATTTCACCAATAACGCGCCGTATTTCCTCTTTAAGATGTTCAACTGTTTCAGGCTTATTCGCATACACCTTTTCCTTCACATACCCTCAAAGAAAAGAGTCCATCGGTGTTAGATCGCACGATCTTGGTGGCCAATGTTGATCGCCAAATCGAGAAATGACACGGCCTGGAAACTTAGTCTGCAGTAACACCATTGTTTCACGTGCTGTGTGGCAGGTCGCACCGTCTTGTTGGAAAAACATGTCCTCCACATCAATTACATCCAATACGGGCCACAAAAACTCCGTTAACATTTCGCGATACCGCACTCCATTAACAGTTAGCGCATTTCCAGCCGCATTTTCAAAGAAATACGGCCCAATTACTCCGCCAGCCCAAAATGCACACCAAACAGTTACTCGCGGTGGATTGGTGCATTGGTTGTTTGAGTATCACACGAGGATTTTCAGCACCCCAAATCCGACAGTTTTGCTTATTTACGTATCCGTCGAGTTAAAAATGTGCCTCATCTGAATAAATGATTTTCTTCGAAAAATCCGCATTAATTTGATGATGTTCCAACGCCCAATCAGCAAATTCACAGCGCTGCGGATGGTCCCTTGGCTTCATTTCTTGCACCAATTGAACCTTGTACGCGTGCGAATGCAGATCTTTTACCAAAATTCGTTGCATAGTGCTACTGGAAATGTTTAATTGTTGACCACGATGCCGAATGGAAGTTCCTGGATTCTCGGCCACAGATTCCGTTACTGTGGCTATATTTTTGAGTGACGGACAAGGACGACGACGAACAATGATCTTCTGATCCATCAGCGTAAATTTGGTCTCAAATTTTGTAATTAAACGCCTCACTGTCGATTCATTTGGCGCATTATTGCGACCAAAAACTTGACGTAATTGGCAAACTGTTTTCGCAAAACTTTCACCATTTTTGTAATGTGTTTTTACAATAATTAAACGTTGTTGGTTTGAATACTTCTCCATATTCTTAAATCGCGTGGTTTGTACGTGACAAATGTAAAAAAAAAAATCACTGTACAACTCGTATTAACAAAATGGCGGCAAATTTAAATCCGGCGCTCTTATTGGGACACCCTTTACCATATATATTGGGTCTGGGAAAAAGTTCGTGGCGTTTTTCTCGATAGATGGCATCAATTACAAATAATTCAGGAAATACAGATCGCAGTGACACCACTAAACGCTCGTTGGAAAGGCGACACTTCGAGCGTTACTTTGAGCATATAAACATTAAAATTGGTGCAGTGGTTCGAAAGTGGTTTGCGTTTAAAAATGGAGAAAAGTAATGAAAAATTGCGCTATATTTTGCAATATTATTACGACAAAGGGAAGAACGCTGCGCAGGCTTGTCAAAAAATGTGTGCTGTGTACGGTAAAGGTACTTTATCAAAATCTGCAGCGCGAAAATGGTTTGCTTGCTTTCGTTCTAGTAATTTTTATGTGAAAGATGAGACACGATCTAGTCGTCCAATTACTGAAAAAGCTGATGAAATTCTTAAAAAATTCCGGCAAGATGAGCATATCAGAAGTGTCGATATTGGTATGGAGCTAGGCATTGACCACAAAAATGTTTTAAACCATTTACACAAAGCTGGCTACAAAAAGAAGCTCGATGTATGGGTTCCTCATGAATTGAGCGCGAAAAACATGATAGACCGAATTAACATCTGCGATGCGCTGCTGAACCGCAATGTAATCGAGCCATTTTTGAAACGTGTCATAGCCGGTGATGAAAAATGGATCACGTACGACAATCGGAAACGTCAAAGATCGTGGACAAGGGATGGTGAGTCGTCACAAGCGTTCGCGAAGCCAGGATTGACGGCGAAAAAGGTGATGCTATGTGTGTGTGGTGGGACGGGAAGGGAATCGGCCACCATGAGCTACTTCCAGTTGGTCAGACGATTGATTCTCAACTCTACTGTGGACAACTAGAGAGATTACGCCAAGCAATTAAAAGAAAACGGCTCAAATTGATTAATAGGGAAGGTGTTTTTCCAAGACCTCCAAGAAAAACGCAATTTTGGCAGAAATTAATCAGAAACACGACAAACTAACTATCACGAGGTAGGCAAAGACCCACATTAAACAAAAATATCAAAAAACCATGATTGAACTACAAAAAACATCCAAAGGAAGTTTGAACCTCCAGCAGGTAGAGAATTAGCATTATCCATCAGAATTCAACCTCGTGGGAACCTAGGTTTAAACTCCAGGAAGACAAAGAATCGGCTAAATATAGAAATTCAAGACATAACGGAATACCTACACTCCACCACGCACCGCCCTCACCTAGTGAGTAAGGTGCGACAAACATCACGTGATCTACCATAAAGCACCCCCCGGGGCGCATCCACTAAACTATATAAACCGCGACAGAACAAGCCTCAGGGCTCTTGTCGAAACTACCTTCTGCAAGACGAAGTGCTGCCCGACAGCACACCCAGATTTTTAAATTAATTATAAGACCAACAGTTTGGGAAGTCATGATAGAAATCAGTGTTCTTTCATTCAACTGGTTCCCCTGCATTGCGGCTTGGCCGTTATTTGAGTGAAAGAACTAATTAGAGGTACCCTGTGAGGAGTAAGGCTCTCCTGCACAGCGCTTGGCCGCCCCTACTCACAGCGTTAGGGCACTTTCCACTAACGGGCACCCACGCACGGCGTCGTGGCTACTCGTCTTTTGGAAAGTGAAAAAGTACGTATGTCACTAGGTCAAGGGAGTGGCATCCCGACTTGTTGCACCACGCGCACAAGATTTGTAGGGTATACCTGCGTGGGTAGGACCACGTCAAGGCCAATGGCCAACTACCCCCTGTCGCGGACTGATGCCTTGACAGATTATGTTTATTTAAGAGGCCGAATCGCAAGCCCCTCAACGGCACGACAAAGCACCTTAAAGTAAACGTAACTCACTGCTTCTGTATCAGGGGCACAGGACGAGCTAGTTGGTCATCACTGCGAACCGGGTTCGCGCAAGAGCGCGAACAGTGAGCTATAGCTAGGGAACCCAAGCAATAACAAAGACGAGTACGATAGGTAGGTAAATTCACACGTCCTATCTGACATTACAATTCTCGCGACCCCACACTAAACTCACCGCGGAAACACCCAGCAAGGCGGAGCCTTGCTATCACCTAACAAGGTCCCTATGTACAGAGTAGGGCACTTTTTCTCACAGAACCTCAAGGACAGCTGCACGGCTATCTGTTTCTAGAAAGGTGAATTTATGAGAACCATAGTACCTGCAGAAAGAAATTCTGCGACGACCCGGTTTGAAGCGGGCACACCCAGAATTCTAGCAGATAAATTAATTTTAGCATATAAATTAGCAAGGGAATTTTGTTAACAGTTCCTTTAATAAAAGAATTGTCGAATCTGGTTGCTTAATCAATTTTAATTCAGTTGGTTCAAGCAATTAAACGCGATATCTATAATGATTCACAAATACGGAATTTGAATTAGGCTTCTCGTTCCCGCGCTTACAGTCGCCGTCACATCGCACCCTCAGTTGTGTTTCGCAAAATGACGATCCTACTAAGCATAGATACTATATGTATATAAATGTTAAAATTTACACGATCGCTTGCCTAAGAATAACTATGGTTAATAAAATAGTGTATAAAACAATAGGAAATTGTGCGATTAATTATGTCAGGGCCAGGGTGGCGTAATTGGTAGCCCACCAGGCTGGAATTCTGGGTGTTCCCGGTTTAAACCCGCGTCGTGGCAGACATTTTTTCACCGTTACTTGGTTAAAAGAATTGTCGATCTGGTTGCTTAATCAATTTTAATTTACTTGGTTCAAGCAATTAGACCCGATATCTATTGTAACGAGAAATTTGCTCCTCAACGCACCACGTTACCTATGACTGGTCCAAGTTATTTTTCCTTCCTTTTTATTTTCTCTTTCGAGATGGGCGCCAGGCGCTTTCGCGCCGGAAGGAAAAATACCGAGTTGGATGACCAGTCTCGACCCAGGCCAGCTACAGCTGTTCAAGGCAGAGTGGGTGGTTCGGACTATCAAGTCACCAATTAGTCAAAAATAAAATATGGTCAGTTAGATAAATAGCAAATACATAAATAAAATAATAACAGTAAATAATTTAAACAACAATAGCGGGTACGGGACTTACAAACTTCTTTATTTCTCCAATAAACATCAATTTAGAATTTAACTAAAATGTCCCGTAAAATTATTCTCTCCGGTGTTAACAATTTTCCAAATTTAGTTAGGTATCTTAGTTTTAATCTTTAATTCAACGGCAGCAGTTATCCCGATTTCTCACTCACTCCCATACTTCAGTAGCCTCCAGATACTGTATAGCCTATCTCGCTCGCCACGTACTCCCAGTAATATTCCTCGATAAATTTCCAATGCTCGGTGGTCCTTGTTCACAGTCTGCGATACGGCCCATCCCGAGCTAATCCCACATACTTCCAAACGAAACCAAAACAACGGGACGTCGAGAGGTCACGTACGCGAAGCGACCCACGGCCTGCTATTACAATTTCGAATAATGTATGCCGTGTAAAAGTCAAACCACCGAGACTTTCTGCGGTCCGTGAGATGTCAAATAACGAATAAATAATGGTCGGTAATTCAATAATAACAAAGAATAATAATCTCGACCAATACCTCGTTGGTGGAATAAAATATAACAAATAACCAATAAATGATAAATAAAAGAATAAATAAAATAATAAATAAATAAATAAAACAAAGAAACGCCGATTGATTGGAAGGATACGCGACGCGCTATATAACGTTCTAGTCCCTTTTACATCCAATCTACAACGGGACGACGTACGAATTCGCGCACGACCTTCCCAATCGAAACGAAAGGGAACTCAAATTAACTCACATAAATCCAAAGTCTATATTTCGTTAAAATCTGTGACGCGGTCTATCCCGTTCCAATCCCACACAAACCAACACACTTCGGGATAACGGCCTAACGCGCGCACGTTTTAACTATACGACTACAGAACAGTAACAACGAAAATAACGAACGAACTATTTATCATAGCAAGATACGCTTCGAACCGTACTAATCCCTCGATCAAGTACAAACACGGGATGACGGCCGAGCCCGCACTGCATGCATTCGCACAAATAAAATAATGTCCAATATAATAAGAGAGATAAATAAAATAAAATAAGACGGATAAAATATTATAAATCTATAAGTGTCAATTATTCCTGAAAGTCCGCGACACGGCCTATGACATTCAAATCCCTCACATACAATCCGACCACGGGATGATGTACCAACACGCGCGCGTTCTTACAGCAAAATGACTACAGAACAGTAACAAAAAAAAAGGACAACGAACGAAGTGACTTCTTCCCGGCTCTAACCGCCAAACGATCACGATATTACACTCTACTCGACGCAGCCTGTCCCGATACGAATAGTACTCTGTGCATGGTATATCAGAATCGCAGGTACGACTAAGTTTGAATCGAACTTTCCAAAGAATTAAAAAAAACAATAATAATCAAATAATGGCGAAAGACCGTAGAAGGGAAGAGAGCTCACCGGGACGATGACGATGCGATGTTCCTTGCTAATCCTTCTTAACCCAAAACCGTCTCGGAATTCTCTCCTCTGGATCCCATCCTCGATTTACTCCTCGTTGTTTCAAAAGATATGCCCCGGTACCCACGATAGGTGGTGATAGATTTCGACGAAATCAATGGTGGAGCGGGACGATATGATACCCGCTGCTACGTCCTGTTCGCTCGACGGTAACCGGGAAAAAGCCCTGAGGTCCTGCCGGCACGCGTGCCCGTCAACTATGATCCCCACCTATCGGTCTGAACTCGGTCAATTGGGGGAATCGGTGTCACCGGAGCGCCTCGACTGGACAACGCATAAAATTAACAACCGATCCTTGGGATGTATAACTCTGCCCGGTCGGTGAACCCCAAACGACTGATGGATCGTTGCTAGTAGGTGCTGATCGGCCACAGATAGCGTCGTATCGTTAATCGATCCACATCCAGCGGGACAATGATATTTCCCAATGGATCAAGATGGAAAGAGCCGGTCGGTGTAATAAGTCGCATCCAGAAGCCAGCCATCAGCATACGCGGGGCTCCCCTCCGTCCGGTCGTACAAATTAATAAAAGAAAATAAAAAAAACGGAAATAATTAAATAGAGTACGGCGATTATTCCTTACAGCCCTGCGAGATCGTGTTGGCAGCCGTCGTGCGAGAAGGACGCAGCGCTGGAGGATTTTGCCACGTTACACTATTTATAAAGATTTGCAAATTCGGAATTTCAATTAAGCTTCTCGTTCTCGCGCTTCACATATCTCGCACCCTGAGTTGTGTTTCGCCGAATGTCCATCCTACCGACCGAACATAGAGTCTATATCTATGTTACGTCCTGGGTCTCCAACCCCCTTTGTGAATTTTTGAATTTTTTTAGATAATTTATATTCGATTTATTATTCATTCTTTTGCTAACGTCAGCGTTCACACGCTGGCCGGCGAGACGCGGAGCGTCGGCGTGATACGTTGCCATCCGCTAATAATTTGCTTAGGTCAGCGTTCACACGCTAACCAACGGGACGCGCTGCGCCCTGCAAATAATTATTACGCGTGCCTTCAGCACTACTTTTCTTTATTTTAATTAGTCAGTTCATCTCCGGGGGCCGACCACGACGGTCGGTCCTCGTAACAGCACGGGCCCGTACCTACCTATAATCACCAATTTTTTTTACAATATATATAACGGTGCTAAAGACTCTTATTATATATACAATTGTGTTAACTGTTTTAATATGCATTTAATGTTGTGTGATTTGACAGTTTTAATATCAAATAACTTTATTCGGTGCCATTGGAAATTGTGTTAATATAAACCATTACTGTTTCAATACACATTTAATGTAGTGTGATCCGACTGTTTTTATACCAAATAATTCAGACATTTTAGCGAATCAGTGTTCGTCAATATTTATTAATAAAACACGCCATTCACCATCCGTCCTCCAATCCCGAGCCAGCGCATTCTGGCTCAAAATGGAGAAAAGAATAAAGTCCGACAAGTCCAGGACGTAACAATTGGTGGCAGCGGTGGGATATACGGTGGTGATCGGCTGGAACGGCCAAATAGTGGCAGGCGCACATCGGAAAAAAATCAGCAAGAACACAGCGATCCAGGTGCGAGCGCATGGGTAACAACGGTCGACTACCAAGCAAAAGATTGAGCAGGTGATCATTTGGAATGCACTTGGTTTGGAAAGTCGAGAATTTAATTTCATGTAGCCGAGAAGAGTGCGCGCGGTAATGTCGCCCGCGCACCTCAGGACGGAAGACAGTCTCGTTTACTTTTTTATGGCACCTAGTACGGGCCTTTTTTCTTTATGGCACCTAATACGGGCCTTTTTCAAAGCGAGCTGCATCGTCCTGAGCGGCGACACTTTCTCGAATCAAGACTTCCAGCCAACGAGGACGCCGAACTCCATGAACAGTCAAAGACCCCATCCACTACGCTCGAGGCCAATCAACGAGGACTCCGAATTCAATCAACAATCGAAGACTTCCAATCCAATCGTCAAGAAAGAAGATCCATGAAGAGTCGAAGACCCCATCCACCACACAACGAGGGAGGACCCAGTCCGTTATGCTCGCCCGCGGCTTCATGGATGCAGAGCCCAAGCACAGCATCCAACTAAACGGGGGAGGTGTTACGTCCTGGGTCTCCAACCCCCTTTGTGAATTTTTGAATTTTTAATAATTTATATTCGATTTATTATTCATTCTTTTGCTAACGTCAGCGTTCACACGCTGGCCGGCGAGACGCGGAGCGTCGGCGTGATACGTTGCCATCCGCTAATAATTTGCTTAGGTCAGCGTTCACACGCTAACCAACGGGACGCGGCGCACCGACAAGACGCGCACCGACAAGACACAGAGACGTTGAGTGTAATTTTTTTGCCTGTGAACAACTGCTCAAGCGGCAAAAAAAAGGGTTTTCTTCATCGCATCGTTACGGGTGATGAAAAATGGATTCATTACAGCAACCCAAAGAGAACAAAATCATGGGGACTGCCCGGTCATGCTTCTACGTCGTCGGCTTGGCCGAATATTCACGCTGCGAAGATGTTGCTGTGTATTTGGTGGGACCAGGGCGGTGTTATTTATTATGAGCTGTTGAAACCGAACGAAACCATCACTGGGGAACGGTATCGAACTCAATTGATGCGATTGAGCCGAGCACTGCGCGAAAAGCGGCCACAATACGAGCAGAGGCACGAAAAAGTGATTCTACAGCATGACAACGCTCGGCCTCACGTTACCAAACCCGTTAAAACCTACTCAGAAACGCTCAAATGGGAAGTCCTACCCCGCCTGCCATATTCCCCACATATTGCGCCGTCCGATTATTACTTGTTCCGTTCGATGGCACATGGTCCGGCTCATCAGCAGTTCAGCTCATATGAAGACATCTCAAAATGGTTTGATTCGTGGATAGCCTCAAAAGACGAACACTCCTACCGTGACGGTATTCGAGCTCTGCCAGAAAGATGGGAAAAAGTTGTCGCTAGCGATGGGCAATATTTTGAATGATTCATTTGTAATTTGTGTTTGTATTATATTTGAAAGACTTGTTGTTGAACCACATGCGATATCAGCAGATAACACGCAGTCCCAGATAGCCGCCTATGTAGAAAACACCTCTTACCGCGTCGAAAGTATTTTTATCATATTGGCGTATGATTAGATTACTCGAAAAAATAAGATCATATCCATTTCGTTGGAATAATTGACAATGTTCTATAGATGGAACGACTGTTGCATCATCGACTTATTCCGAAATTTGCGCCGAATCGAAATAAGATCTAATCGAAAGGTCGATAACATATGACGATAAATTATTGATAAGCACAAAATCAGCACGAAGAGTGAACGCAAGCAGCTTTTTAACATGTAAATAACGAGAAACAAGAATGTACGCACAAATATACGTACTAATGGATAAGGGATAGTTTACCCCCGTAAATTCATTTTCCTGTGAATGTGCAAAAATACGTCATCTTTATTTTAACTTGCGCTTCCAAATGGTATATGTTCTGTTCAATTTGGTTGGTTAGTTTTTTGTGTAGGGTGGAAAATTGAAAAATCAGAGGGTTGTTCACCCCTGCAAATGAATTTTTTTCTTCAACTTAGCGTGGAATTTTGATTGTCTTCAATGAGGAGTATTTTGGTTTTTGTTTAATTAAAATCGGTTGACGCCTTCTGGGTGAAACTGCAAAATCACCCCTTGACATGCTAATTTCGAAGGGTGATTTCCCCCCTTAGAAATGTTTTTCCGCCGATAAAAAAAAATACGTATCTTTTAGTTTTCGATGCTCTACAACATACGTGAGTTTCATCAAAATCGGAGGGGGACACCAAAGTATCTTGCTTTGTTAGTTGCGCACCTAATACATATCCCATATTCGCCAGAAATGTCGACGGTCGACGTTTTTTCGTGCAATTAAAAATTTGAGTCATACATTTTTCTGATATTTTAGTTGTTATAGTAACTTTAGTTTTCTGCTTTAGATTTAAGTTTATAATATGTAGTGCCAATAGATATATATATTGTAACGGAACGCAATTAAGGCGATCTGCTACTATAACTAACAACCTTAATTTAATCTAACAAACCAACCCACACAAAGTAAAACAAGACACATAACATACCAAAACCAAACAAAGTCAACAAGTAGTTATCGGAAAATAAAAAACTCCATAACATCTCAAAAGAAGCACCCACCGGACAAGGACAACAGAAGGGACAAGTAGGTACGCACGTAGACTCGTAAGTACACACCTTAAAAGTTATGGCGTAAATAAAAGGCCCGCCTAGCCTAAAGACAATCACGTAAACAAAACAGAACACGCAAGGGGAACCTCCCCCGAACGAAGCCAACGAGACAGGAGGCAGAACAGCAAGCACACGCTGGCCTACTAGACCAGCGCAATAGTTCCCGCCCTACACGAACACCGGGCCAAGCCTAAACGCAGTCGGCACAACCCAAATAGGCCATACTCCTCAAAAGGCGAGAGCACCGAGAACGCCACAGCACGGTGAAAATAGAAAATAATTCATGGAACTCTCGAGATTCCACGAAACACCGAGACAGATCAACAGGGTACCTTCGCATGAAACTTCGCCACGTACCCCACTCACGAATAAAACATTAACATTAAAAAAAACACATAAAACAAACTTATCTTTGACAAAAACTAAGAAACAAACATAGAGAAAGACAATCCTCACGCAGGAGAATACATGGAAACAACAATAACGTAAAAATCAGCGAGAAATCTGTAAAAAACTCACAAAGAAATACATAATTAACAGTAATGAATTATCCTGGGCAAATATTTATCAACAAAACAGACAGGCAATGGCATACGAAACAGGGAAGGACCCATATGGGCCTAAATCATAGAAAAACCATGACCAAACCACAGAAAACACCGGTAAAAAGTTTGAACCTACAGCAGGTAGGAATATAACGTTGTCTGACGAAATTCAACCTCGCTGAAACCTCGTTTCAAACCCTAGAAGCACAAACCCGGCTAAGAATAGAAATTCGAGAAAGAACGGTACACCTACACGTAACCCCGCACCTCTCTCGCCTAGTGATCGAAGTGCGACAAACATCACGTGACCTACCACAAAACACCCCCTCGGGGCTCATCGACAAAAGAGTATAAACCGCGACAGGACCAGCCTCAGGGCTCTTGTCAAAACTAATAAGTCAAGACGAAGTGCTGCTCGATAGCACACCTAGTACATAAAATTTACACATACCATCTCCATGTGACAAAGACGCGTTCTTTCGATCAAATCGATTCCCCTGCATTGCGCTTGGCCGTCGCTTGACCGAACAAACCGATGAGGAACAAATTACTAATAGTTTGGGAAATACCATGCTAGAACTAGTGTTCTTTTTCTCAACTGATTCCCCTGGATTGCGCTTGGACGTCAGTTGAGTAAACGAACTCAGCAGGATACTCTGTGAGGAGTAAGGCTCCCCTGCACTGCGCTTGGCCGCCCCTACTCACAGCGTCAGGGCACACTCCACTAACAGGGCACCCCACGAACGGCGTCGTGGCTATCCGTCTCTTGGAGTGTGAAGCAGCACGAGTGACACAAGGTCAAGGGAGTGGCATTCCGACTGAGTGCACCGCGCACTAGGCTCGTAGGGTGTACCTGCGTGGGTGGGACCACGTCAGGGCCAGCACCAACTACCACCTGCCACTTGCAGATACCTCAGCTGATCGCAATTATTAAGATACCGAATCGTAAGCCTCTTAATGGCACGATAAGGTGCTTAATTAATCGCGAAGAAAGGCTTCAGTATCAGGGGTCCAGGAAGAGTTGGCTGGTCATAGCTGCGAACCCGGTGTCTTGTGCGAACAGCGAAGCTATAGCCAGGGACCCAAACAATAACAAATACGAGTCCGATATGTAGGTAAATTGACACACACACACCACCTCATAGTACGACACTCGCGAGTCCCCTATAAGCTCACCGCGTAAACATCAATAGGGCGGTGCCTTGAAAATCAAGCCACACGGTTACTCCTATTTGTGGAACATCGAAATAATACATCACCTATTAAAAACGTCCGATGATTCAAAACAAAGGCTGACCGGTACGTCTTACGACGGTACCACGGAACGCCCCATATGAGGACAAGCACCGGCAGTAGTAACCAAGCAGGCCCCACCCATTTAACAACGAACAGACAGGTAGAAAATGAGCACACCAATGAACGGAAAGCTCCACACAAATGTATCCTGAGATGCCATAATTAACCGACCCAGTCATTTACGTCAACTTTAAAAGGATCGCGCATTAGCAGACGCGATAGCCCGTATTTGACAAATTGAGTGTTAAGCTCCGTAAATGCGATATCTCATCGCTTTACGAATGATAGACTCACATCCTTACCACAACCGGAAATAAATCCGCGTACGTAAATTTAATTATCACCTACAAAATAATCCAACCGAATCTACATAAAATTGAGCGTTGAAGCTCCGTATGCACGAGACAACATCGTCATACGAAAATTAGAGTCAAAGCTGAAGCACTGGAATCTATTCCATCTCGGGAAGTACGACGAAGAGTAGAGAAGCGCTAGGACGCGATTCTTAGGAAAAATCGTGCGAGCGACGCAAGATCGTCGTCCTGAACCATCAAATTCCACTTCAGTCTCCTCACTAAATATCACATACAACTAACGCCTTAAGCACAACAAAAAAGAAAAGAAACAAAGAATTACCCAACAAAAATAAAAGACCAATGATGAAAGGGTAACGAACCGCATGTCCTCCACGGACGATGCAACTCAAAGAAATCCAACCTGAGGTCTATTACACAAACAATAAAAGAATAAACAATAATAAAATCTATCACACACCCTTATAAATCAACAAACATCACTCTTTACATCCAGCCCAGAGCACGAACTCACCTCGAGCCACCAGTCCTCACCGATGGTTTGGGACCGACTAAGCTCGAAATAAATGGTAAAACCACGCGATTTCACACCGCCGTCGAAAAGATGCGCATCGTAACAGAAAACTAAAGTGCATAAAATCGCGAAACGTTTCAATATATATATTGAAACGCTTCGCGATTTCCGTTTCTCTTATGCACTTTGTTTATCCCTCTTCGTGCGGGGTTTATGCGCGTATATTAGGCGGTCGCGGCGAAATCGTGTAGTTTAATTTTTCTTTCGAGCGAGGTATTTTCCTATACCACCGGGGAGAGGATTGATGGCTCGAAACAGATTCGTGCTCGGGCTGGATGGAAGGAGTTTTTTGTTGAGTCTATTGTCTTGAAAGAGTATGTGATTGATTCTATTTTTTGTTTTTGTTGAGAGACCTCAGTCTGGGTTTTATTGATTTGTATATGCCCGTGGTGGACGTGCAATTCGTTACCCTTTCATCATTGGTCTTCTTATTTGGTGGGTAATTCTTTAATTTGATTGTGCTGAAGGCACTTATTGAGTTTCTATTGTTTTGAGGAGTTAGGAAGGATTGGCCTCGGTTGGTGGAGGTAGTATCGAATAACTAAGTTGCGATTTTATCTCTGCGTACGGCTTCCTATTTCCGATCGGAATAGATTTTTGTGATTTGTACGATCTGGTATCGTGCGTGCGCATCTTAACACTCAATCATTACAAAGAAACAACTGCTATCGCGTCCTATTTTTACGCTATCCTTTCCTTATAATTACGTATTCCAGTATTTTCGGGTTTTGAATTGATTATTCGTATGACGATGGGATATCGTGCATACGAAGCTTAACACTTAATTAATAAAAAAAACTGTACTCGCGTCCTGTTATTACGCGATATTCTTATAATTACGTATGTGGAATAAATTCCAGTATTTTTGGGTTTTGACTCGATTGTTCGTATGACGATGAGATATCGTGCATACGGAGCTTAACACTCAATTTATCATTCTGGGGTTATTGCGTTTTGCTTTTACGCGATTATGTTAAAATTACGTATGTGGAACTGTTTCCGGTATTTTAAGGTTCTGATATTATTATTCGTACGACGAAAAGATATCGCACGTACGGAGCTCAACACCCAATTTGATACTATGGGGTTTTTATGCTAGATGACAAAGTTGTTGGTCTTCTAGGTCTGACTGCCTGCGCTTGTCCTCATACGAGGCGTCCCATGGTATTTTCATAAGATATACCGGTCGGCCTTTGTATAATCATTGAACGGCGATGTTTTGCTAGTGGTATGCTAATCTCAGTTTAGTGTGGGATCGCGAGAGTTGTAATGTCAGATAGGGCGTGTGAATTTACTTACCTATCGTACTCGTCTTTGTTATTGCTTGGGTTCCCTTTCTATAGCTCACTGTTCGCGCAAGACACCGGGTTCGCAGTGATGACCAACTAGCTCGTCCTGTATCCCTGATATAGAAGCAGTGAGTTACGTTTACTTTAAGGTGCTTTGTCGTGCCGTTAAGGGGCTTGCGATTCGGCCTCTTAAATAAACGTAATCTGCCGAGGCATCAGTCCGCGACAGGGGGTAGTTGACCGTTGGCCTTGACGTGGTCCTACCCACGCAGGTATACCCTACAAATCTTGTGCGCGTGGTGCAACAAGTCGGGATGCCACTCCCTTGACCTAGTGACACACGACGCCGAGCGTGGGTGCCCGTTAGTGGAAAGTGCCCTAACGCTGTGAGTAGGGGCGGCCAAGTGCTGTGCAGGGGAGCCTTACTCCTCACAGGGTACCTCTAATTAGTTCTTTCACTCAAATGACGGCCAAGCCGCAATGCAGGGGAACCAGTTGAACGAAAGAACACTGATTTCTATCGTGACTTCCCAAACTGTTAGTCTTATAATTAATTTTAAAATCTGGGTGTGCTGTCGGGCAGTACTTCGTCTTGCAGAAGGTAGTTTCGACAAGAGCCCTGAGGCTTGTTCTGTCGCGGTTTATATAGTTTAGTGGATGCACCCCGGGGGGTGTTTTGTGGTAGATCACGTGATGTTTGTCGCACGTTACTCACTGGGTGACGGCGGTGCGGGGTGGAGTGTAGGTATTTCATTATGTCTTGAATTCCTATATTTAGCCGATTCTTTGTCTTCCTGGAGTTTGAACCTAGGTTCCCACGAGGTTCAATTCCGATGGATAATGCTAATTCTCTACCTGCTGGAGGTTCAAACTTCCTTTGGATGTTTTTTGTAGTTCAATCATGGTTTTTTGATATTTTTGTTTAATGTGGGTCTCTGCCTACCTCGTGATAGTTAGTTTGTCGTGTTTCTGATTAATTTCTGCCAAAATTGCGTTTTTCTTGGAGTTTTTTATATGCTCCTCGCTGGTTTTTATGATATTCTAGGTTTCGTTAGTTCCTAGGCTTAGGTGATGCCTTGAGAATTATTTATTCCTTAATTTTTGCGAGCAATTGGCTTTGTTTAGGTGTTTTTCGTAATGTTAATGTTTATTCGTGAGTGGGGGTAGGTGGCGGAGATTCATGTGACGGTACCTTGTTCTTTTGTCTCTTTAGTTTGTGTAACTGCGAGGGTTCCACAATTTCTCTCGTCTTTGTCCCGTGGTGTGGCGTTCTTGGTGTCTTAAGCCGTTCGTGTGTTGTGGCCTATTGGGTAGGTAGTGCCTACTGCGCTAGTCTTGCACGGTCAGGTGTGTGGTTTCTCGAGTAGTTCTGCCTGGTCTTTGCGTGAGGGTGGGGACTACTGTGCTGTGGTCCGCTAGGCGTTGCGCGTGATCTCGCTAGTTGTCCTGCCTCCTGTCTTGCTCGCCTCGTGAGGAAGGGGCCCTCTCGTGTGCTGTGTTTTTGTTCTGAATATGGCTTGTGCGGTAAGGTGATGCCTACTATCTGCGCTATTCGTTTAGGGTGGGTACTTGCGGTTTTTTGTGCGTACCTTCTGATTCTTGCTGGTTTCCTAGTCTGGTCAACGCTTTTCGACACTTGTACGCTCGTTTTTTTTCCATAGATAATTATTTGGTGGTTCTATACTGATGTTTCTTTTCCTTTGTCTGTTCTTGGTATGTTTTCCGTGTTTGTGTTAGTTTGATATGTTGGCTTGGTTAGTCTTTTTAGTTCTTGGTGGGGGGTTTGATCTTTTTCCTGTATTGTAGCAGATCGCACTATTAGCGTTCCGTTACAATATATTGGGTCTGGGAAAAAATTCGTGGCGTCTTTTAGTAAAATTCAACTGGTTTTCTTATACTGTGAAAATGAATTTATTTAAACCAAAAATGCTCCATTATTATCGACAATGTTTTGCCATTTTTCGGGTAAAGCTATGATGCCATCGGTGAAGAACTTCTGTGGTTTCTGGTTGAAAAACTGAATGAAGTGGTTTTCACAGGCTTCTTTTGAAACAGCTTAATTCCATTGAGAGAGTTCTGCAAAGATCGGAATAAGTGATAGTCAGACGGTGCTACGTCTGGACTATACGGTGGATGCATCAAAACTTCCCAACCAAGCTCTCGCAATTTTTAACGGGTCATCAAAGAAGTGTGTGGTCGGGCGTTGTCATGATGGAACCTTTCCTATTATTCAATTTGAGTCGTTTTCTTTCAATTGCTTGGCGTAATCTCTCTAGTTGTCCACAGTAGAGTTGAGAATCAATCGTCTGACCAACTGGAAGTAGCTCATGGTGGACGATTCCCTTCCAGTCCCACCACACATTTGTGAAATTTGTCACGTACAGACCACGCGATTTAAGAATATGGAGAAGTATTCAAACCAACAACGTTTAATTATTGTAAAAACACATTACAAAAATGGTGAAAGCTTTGCGAAAACAGTTTGCCAATTACGTCAAGTTTTTGGTCGCAATAATGCGCCAAATGAATCGACAGTGAGGCGTTTAATTACAAAATTTGAGACCAAATTTACGCTGATGGATCAGAAGTATTTCTTTGAAAATGCGGCTGGAAATGTGCTAACTGTTAATGGAGTGCAGTATCGCGAAATGTTAACGGAGTTTTTGTGGCCCGTATTGGATGTAATTGATGTGGAGAACATGTTTTTCCAACAAGACGGTGCGACCTGCCACACAGCACGTGAAACAATGGTGTTACTGCAGACTAAGTTTCCAGGCTGTGTCTCATTTCTCGATTTGGCGATCAACATTGGCCACCAAGATCGTGCGATCTAACACCGATGTACTCTTTTCTTTGGGGGTATGTGAAGGAAAAGGTGTATGCGAATAAGCCTAAAACAGTTGAACATCTTAAAGAGGAAATACGGCGCGTTATTGGTGAAATACAACCACATTTATGCGAAAACGTTATTCAAAATTTCAACAAAAGAATAAACCTGTGCCAGAGGTTTCGTGGTGGCCATTTGCCTGATGTTATATTTCACGGTTAATCGGAACTATTTTTCTTTATGTTGAAATAAAAATGTTTGCTTAATTAAAAAATAAATGTGTTTTTTCTTTAAAATTAAATCCGGCGCTCCTGTTGGGACACCCTTTATATATATGATATATAGTTGAATTTCTTTAAGAAGTCCATGAAGCGTCGATTATAGCAACGAGAGGATTGTTTGAGACCGTACAAACTTCGTTTCAATTTACCAATTCTTCCTGTCCTATCATCGTACCCCTCCGGTTGCTGCATGTGAATCGTTTCCTCGATATCACCGTACAAAAAGACCGTTTTTACATCGAACTGCTTTTTCTTCATGCAGTCGCTCGCAGCTATAGCGAGGATAGTCCGGATCGAATCGAATATGACTACAGGACTGTGAACTCAGCTGTGACTTAAGCTCCTTTGTGTGCGCGGTTTGCGCAGCAGCATCAACGGCTGCACTTATGATTGGTTTCACACTCTCTCCCAATGCTACCTCTAGTGTACCGTGCGAATTTAGTATCACTCGTATTTAAAACTGCCAAACTGCCCAGGTTTCTCCATTTGTCAGCTTAGCAACTCTTGTAAGCTCGCTCTCCATTTTACCGATTATTTCTTTCCACTATTACACAGGGCAGAGAATAACCTCAAAATTCAGTTTTAACCTCAGAATCGTTGTTTAAGATAATATTCCACACGGGACATGCGATAAAAAAATGGATTTATTTAGTAAAACAACATTTCGAGTATAACGTGACTCGCGATATACCATATACAGTAGCGGAGAAAAGTTTAAGACGATGAATTACAATTTGGTTCATAGATCTGTCATACAAGTACTAACGTTTCTTTCGGCTTGTTGTTTTTTTACAATACATGTGTACGTTTGACCTTCATAATGTAGAAGTCTCGGTCGTCAAATGTAAACAATATAGATTATACAATTTTTTTTCCCTTCCAACCATTTGTAAACAGCGGACATTAGTTTAAGACGATCGATGTCGAACAAGATACCCGTAGTCGATCCACGCAATAATTTGATATATTAATACTGTAAATAGTTTGTGGTGTATCATCCAGTGTCTTAAGTTTAATTACGTACGAAAAGAGTATGGGTAAAGCCCGTAATTTGTCATCAACTGAACGAAAACTAATCGTGTCTCTACGGAAGCAAAATGAGACATTTTCTTCAATTGCAACTCAAATGAATCGATCAGAAACTTCTTGTAAGCAAGCGTGGTACAAGTTTGTGAAGACTGGGGACTATTTTGATCGACCAAAAAACGGTAGACCGCGGAAAACCACGCCAACGCTGGATCGTCGGATTCATCGATTAAGCGAGAGAGATCGTTTTCGTTCAGCAGTCGATATCAGAGTTGAAATATCCAGTAATAATAATGCACAAATTAGTGTAAGAACTGTCCGAAGACCATTAGACGAATTCAATTTGAAAGCACGAAAGCCACGGAAGAAGCCGATGCTCAGTAAAAAGAATAAAAAATTACGACTGCAATTTGCTAAGGCTCATCGGCATTGGACAAGTGAGGATTGGCAAAATGTGCTATTTTCGGACGAATCCAAATTCAACCGAATTTGTTCTGACGGGATACTGTATGTAAGACGTCGAATTGGCGAAGATTTAAATCCTCGATGTGTTTTACCGACAGTTAAGCATGGAGGTGGAAACGTAATGGTGTGGGCATGTTTTTCTCGCAATGGTCCTGGACCAATACGCCGAATTAATGGAATCATGGACCGTTTTCAATGCTTGGATATATTGAAAAATACTATGTTACCGTATGCCTACGAAAATATGGGTGATAATTTTATTTATCAACAAGATAATGACCCAAAGCATACGGCTCGGGTAGTGAAAAGTTTTTTTCAAGATGACAAAATCACTTTATTACCGTGGCTTTCGCAGTCGCCGGATTTAAATACAATTGAAAACTTATGGTGTACCAAAAAAGAAGGGTTCAAAGAAATAAACCAAAAAATTTTGACGATTTGTACTCTTTGGTTGAAAAAACGTGGAATGAAACAACTGTGGACGACTGCAAAAAATTAATTGATTCAATGCCTCAAAGATGTGCTGATGTGATAAAAAATAATGGACTGTGGACAAAGTATTGAAGGGAGGAAAATATCTGTATATTTTCTACCAAAAAATATTTTTTTACGTATAGTCTTAAACTTTTGTCCCCGAAGATATCAAACAAGTGTATGTTTTCTTTGTTTATTGTATCTAATGTTGTTACGCGCAAAATTGAATTTATGTAATAAATATATGAATTAATGATTAATTAGCTAATACAAAAAAAAATCCACTGAGTCAATTCTTTTAATAAAAAAATCAACGATTACTTTTTTTTTCCTCTCCGTCTTAAACTTTTGTCCGCTACTGTACATACTATATATAAGAGGTAACATAGAATATATAGATATATAGGTTGGGAGGTTGACATCCTGCCTTTGAATGGGAAAGGTCGGTAAAGACAATCTCTTGAACAATAAGCAACATCAAACTAGGTGTGTCTTGAGTTTATACAAGAACCGTCAAATTTGGAAATCACGCAATCAGGAAATTATTGCTTACCTAGATGTAGTTTCGTGCTCATTGAGTAAAAGCACAGTTACAGGTAAATATTTTTTGATAAATTGAAGGTTAAAATCATAGCGTCTCGTTATCTCACAATGTACATTTTAAATCATTGAAATGGTAAATGGAGGTAACACCACGTGCTATTTCGTGTCCGGAAATAAATAGGGTGTCTGTGAAAATTCCGAATATGTACATCCGACGAACCGCCGTGTGTATACATCTACACCGTCAGGAATATACACATTCGAAATTTTTACTATTCGGGATTTTGACAGGCACCCAATAGATAGTCATTCTATTCCCATAAAATTAGTAAAGAATTCATAAGCGACCGATAAGGAAGTTCTTCAGAAGAATATTCAAATATTTTATGCATTTCCTCAATAATACCCGTTATATCTTTAAGAACTGCATAATTGAAGACAGTATTTAAGCTCAACTGAAGTATAAAATAAATGTCGAACCGACATGATCGCACAGGCCACGAGCAAGGTTTGGATTCATGGTCTCACGGAATACCATTGTATATATCCTTTTGGATCCTCTTCTCGAACGACGCTACGTAACTTTCTTTTTGAGCAGAGGTAAGAGGTGATGTCACGTGATTGCGAATGAACCCTGCTTACATCACATTTTTATTTATTTCCTGTTAACTTAAAGACGTATTAGGGGGTTGTGACGAGGTTGTAGCGATGTTGCAATTGCCTGTACGAGTCGGTACATTATTTCTATTACGACGACCAACGGTCACCGCGAACCGCTAGGCTGCTGTGAAGTCTATGGGCACGTGACTCGGTTCATTACACCAGTAGGATATAGGTGAGTCGACGGTCTCCCTCAAAGGAATGGGGCAGCTTGCTTCTCACATACGGTGATCTCAGGAATGCTCCGAAACGAAAGGTCAAAAACGAGAAACAAACTCTTTTCATTACGGGGGGCTAAGACGAAACGGTCCCACTGAAGTTTGAAAACACTATCGAAATATAAAATATAGGCAAGAGGAACATAAGTGGTATTACGGGAGCAAAAGAGGAGATAAGAGGAATTCGTATAAAATAAGGGCCGAAAGAGCAGCCACAGTTAGTCTCTTTGAATCCATTACCAATGTTGAATCACTGCCAAATAAAGTTCTAAAATTTTGCGAATTATCAAAATTGTAAAAGCACTTATCTTCGAGTATGCCGCGTTTGATAACTTAGCCGTAAGAGGAAGCAATAGTAATGAACAAGGAACGAACGACATCGATAACTCCGCGAATACGTGGGTCAGGTACGGACGGAGATCGTCGTGTTTAGAGTGGGACGACGCTTTAAAAACACCAACTGTCTCGTTTTACAATAGCGATGCAGTTTTGATATTATAGCTTCTAACAGCTGTTTACTAATCAAGCTGGACAGGTTACCTCGACATCTCAGTGCATCGTTTTTTTGTGTAATGATCATTGCATTTTGGTCGTTTTTAACGTTTTTATCTGCTGTGACTCGGTTGTAGCTGAGTACCGCTTGTCCTCTAGTAACATTTCTTCTCGACATTTATGTTGTAGGCATGGCCTCTAAATTTTATTTACCCGTTTGGCTCCTTATGATGGCGCCCTACTACGTATGGATTAAAGGTACGTTAAGCTACAAGAGTGTAGCTTCATGAACGTGGCCCTGTCTCTGGTCTATCTTAGACCATTGCCCTCTTTGCTATTATGTTGGTCACGCGCCCTATGAGGTGTTAGTCTCACGTGAGATCCTACCTGTTTGTCGCTAGCTTTTCACCCCATACTTTTATATTTTATACATCTGGTGGCGGTTCTTTTGCCCATCTCCTGTAGCCCATCGATAACTTTGGTCCTCTTTGAAATTCGTCGCTTGTCTTCAAAATCATTGGTGGTGTTTAATTTTTACTGGTCTCAGATGGCGCTTTCCTAGTCGTGATTTTCTGACCGAGTAACGGGACTTTGCCTCTGACGTGCCAGCTACATGGTGTGGGTGACGCGCGGTAGCGGTGCTTCGTTGCGTGCACCACGCGCTATGATATGAGAGGTATAGGCCGGTCTATTCGGTGTAAGTAACACGCGGTAGTGGTGCCTCGTTGTGTGCACCGTGCGTTATCTGACGACTAGTACGTTTCATTGTCCCCCGATCCCAAGTGAACCGGTGAACCGAGGATCCTCTCGATGTTATTCTTCTCTCTCTTCCTCTGGCTGTTGTTTTCTACCGTGTTATTATTTTCTTATTTCATTTGTATTTCTGTGCTTGTCTTTCCTATCATCAGCTTCTTAATTCTAAATCTTTCCTATTTTTCTGATTTTCTTATTATACCTGTTTATTGTTATTAATTACTTTGATTATTTTATTATGACTCTATACTTTTTTATTATCTGCTCCTAGCGCGCTTTTATCAATTTTTCTATCCGTTACTGTCATTATCTTCATTGTCTTTTTTTGTTCTTTCTTTCGATTATCTTCTGTTTGAACACCTGCTAGACTGATTTCTTCGTCCCTTTCTCTGTTCCCGGATTTATTATATTTTCTATCTCTAATTTGATCTTAAAAATGATTATATATATATTATTTTTGATATTCTACCGTTAAATCTTATGATGGTACTTATTCTTCGATCCTATGCCTATTCTTTTTCCCGTTTTATCGGAGTGGGTTTCCACACTTATAAATGATTCTACACCAAATGGTTTTTCGGTAGCTATTATACATTTACGAGAGAGATTTATTGATGCGGAATTGATGTCATTTTCCGTACGTACTTCTGATAGTGTAAATTTACATTATATATATATATATATATATATATATATATATATATATGATTATTCTCATATCTCTTCGTCAGAACCGGCCCAACTCATTTCCTCCGATCCCGATGACATCTCAGTCTTCCCGGTTTCAGAATCCTCACGACCCTCGTACGCAGAATCGTTGCCACTGTATTTTCTTAAGAAATGGGGATCGTGCAGCAGTCCGCCGTCCGTCCCCCAATCGAACCGGATCGGATTCTCTTCCCGGACGCAGACCCCATGGTGGATGAGCTCGTCGCTCATCCGGATGATCGTCCCATCGTCAGTTTCTCGCCAACTCTCAGCCCAACGAGCCTGGGGATCCGTCTCCTCCGGAAGTATCGTCAGATGTCAAGAGACAGCCTCCATGATCTGTCGAGTTATCTGTACCTCCTCGTCTGACCAGCCTCCTGCTGGTGTCCGATCTGGTTGAGACCGACCGGTATCGCTCAGAATGCCAAGTGTAACACCTCTGGAGGTGGCATATAGCACTGGTGGATCATTGCAGCAACGTCCACCCCCAGATCCCCCGGCCAGACCAGGATTTGTCCATCTTCCTCCTTCTCGGTGGTCATGATTTCCCGGTGGAATCTGTTTTCTTCGCGATACAAAATCTGCCGCCCTATCGCCGACTCCCCTGGGGTTAACCGTTAGATTACTTGGATTTTCAGCGCGATCTCCTCGATGTAGTTCGCCCGTACTCATTCCGGGTCTTCTTTGTAGATATATATTCTGTGCGGATCGACATTGCTCAGGAATGTGATGTTGTAATACTCCCCCTCCAAATTCTCGACCGGATAATTTCGGTATGACATTTTTCTCTTACTATGCTTTTTCGTCGGGATTCGATTTGATACTGGCGTTCGTTTGTCGAGACGGGAGAGAAAGCCGTTCGAAACGTCCTCTGTCAATTCAAACGTCGACCTGAATACCAACCTTTGATATTGTCATCGGTCAAGACGGTGAAACGGTCTTGGTCTATTGCGTACACAATACCCCAGCACTTCATTTTAGTTGTCCTTGTATCATCTCGCTCCAGGATTGATCTCTAACTTTTTATCTTCACCGTTTTTTTATTATTATTTTTTTTAGTCTCCAGTACCTCGTGAAGCTGACGGTGGTCATTTCCATGATAGCTCGTCTTGGTGGGCCCTGGTTATCCAATGACTTTCAACAGTAGACTACTTCAGACTCTCAAAAAGATACGCGTATCCCTCCATTTTGCTTTTTGAATTCTTCCTGTGCGTCTCACCTTGTGAGTCCTGCCAGATCTTCCTTATCGATTTTTGGTGTATGATCAATGGTTTTACCCGAAAATTCCTCGCTCGAATGTTTGTTATCGTCCGATGCTTGAGGATTCCGTCTTTATTTACCTGTAGGTAATCGTCCTTCGACCGCCTACCTCGGATCCTTTTGTTTATCTTTGGTTGCTGTGTATATACTTGGCTCCCTGATAATACTGAGACTGATTTCTCTTTCGAATTGTTGTTTTACTCCGTAGATGCCTCTTAGATGCTCGCGTGGATCGATTTTCGTCCGAGGTCGTGAATTGCCGTATTCTATTCACTACCGCTATTTCCTACTATAATAATTCCTTTCACCTCATGTTTTAAAGTCCCTTCTTTTTCGACCATTCTTATTTTATATCCTTATCATTATTATCACTATGGCTATAATTATTAACACTATTACTATTATTCGAATTACTATTATTATGATTTTTAAATTATTATTGTAGTTATTATTATTCCTAAAAATATTTTGTTCACCCCGGTGATCTTCCCTCACTCCTTCTCTGACCTCTCTTGTTGTTTCCCGGTCCCGTTCTATCCTTGGTATTGGGTCCGGGAAAAAAGTCGTCACGTTTTTTTAGTGAAATTTAACTGGTTTTCTTATAGTATGAAAATGAATTTATTTAAACCAAATATGCTCCATTATTATCGACAATGTTTCGCCATTTTTCGGGTAGAGCCATGATGCCATCGGTGAAGAACTTCTGTGGTTCTGGTTGAAAAACTGAATGAAGTGGTTTTCACAGGCTTCTTTTGAAAGCAGCTTAATTCCATTGAGAGAGTTCTGCAAAGATCGGAATAAGTGATAGTCAGAGGGTGCTACGTCTGGACTATACGGTGGATGCATCAAAACTTCCCATCCAAGCTCTCGCAATTTTTAACGGGTCATCAAAGAAGTGTGTGGTCGGGCGTTGTCATGATGGAAGACAACACCTTTCCTATTAATCAATTTGAGCCGTTTTCTTTCAATTGCTTGGCGTAATCTCTCTAGTTGTCCACAGTAGAGTTGAGAATCAATCGTCTGACCAACTGGAAGTAGCTCATGGTGGACGATTTCCTTCCCGTCCCACCACACACACACAGCATCACCTTTTTCGCCGTCAATCCTGGCTTCGCAAACGCTTGTGACAGCTCTTCATCCCTTGTCCATGATCTTTGACGCTTCCGATTGTCGTACGTGATCCATTTTTCATCACTGGTTATGACACCTTTCAGAAATGGCTTGATTTCATTGCGTTTCAGCAGCGCATCGCAGATGTTAATTCGGTCTATCATGTTTTTCGCGCTCAACTCATGAGGAACCCATACATCGAGCTTCTTTTTGTAGCCAGCTTTGTGTAAATGGTTCAAAACAGTTTTGTGGTCAATGCCTAGCTCTATACCAAAATCGACACTGCTGATATGCTCATCTTGCTGGACTTATCAAGAATTTCATTAGCATTTTCAGTGATTGGACGCACAGAGCGTACCTCATCTTTCACATCAAAATTACCAGAACGAAAGCGAGCGATCTATTTCCGTGCAGCAGATTTTGATAAAGTACCTTCACCGTACACAGCACAAATTTTTTCACAAACCTGTGCAGCGTTTTTCCCTTTGTCGTAATAATATTGTAAAATATAGCGCAATTTTTCATTACTTTTCCCATTTTCGAACACAAACAAATTTCCAACCACTGCACCAATTTCGATGTTTATACACCCAAAGTAACGCTCGAAAAGTCACTTTTTCAATGAGCGTTTAGTGGTGTCGCTGCGATCTGTGTTTCCTGACTTATTTGCAATTGATGCCATCTATCGGGAAAAACGCCACGAACTTTTTTCCAGACCCAATATATCCGGTATTTCGTGAGTAAGCTTACGTGGAATTTCCTGCGGATTTTCTGAGTCACCGAATTCATGAGTTGATATGTAGGCAATCCCGCGCATTTCTGGACTGCAGATGGGCCTTCCCACAGAGGCAAAATTTTTTATGTAATCTGGTTAGCCGGGTTTAAGACGTTGAGCGCTTTGACCAACACCAAGTCTCCTTCCTCGAAAGTAGTTAACTTGTGTGTAGTATTATAGTATTGAACCGTTCTGCCCTCCTTGCCCCTTTTTTATAATTATTTTCCGGGCAATCTCTATCTTTGTCTCGTACGTCAGCGGATCGTCCTCTTCGCTAGCTGGAATCCCTAACCATTTATGGTTTCGTAGTGGGATTCGTTAATGCAATCTTGCACCACTTGCACTCGTTTATACCAGCCAGCATGATTTTCTTTTGGGAATATTCGAAAAAAGAACCCCAGTTCACGATTCACTCGTTCGACGATGTTTCCTTGAGTATGGCGTATGGGGGAGAATACTGCCGTGATATTTTCATCCTTCATTTTTTTAAACCAGTTTTTCGCGGTGAATTGAGTCCCGTGATCAAACTGGATTTGTGCTGCTTTTCCAAACTGTGGAATGTAGTCGTGGAAAATCCTTCTTATAACTGTTGCCGTATCCGCCTTTCGCATCGGAAACAATACCACGTACTTACTAAATGCAACGATCGTCACGAGTATACTAGTAGTAGTAGTAGTATGTTTACCCCCTACCCCCCAATTGATGTTGGAAGAGGCCCATAAAAATCGATCGATCCTAAGTCCCCTGGTCTTTCGGGGTTAATTGTTTGCATCTTAGCATAGTTCATCTGTACTGCCATCTTACTGCCCTGACAAATGTCACAGCATGCGAAGAGTGATCTTGTGAGTTTTACCAGGTATGGATACGAGAAATCCTCGTCAAGAATGCGAAAGCACTTCCGAGTTCCTATGTGTCATAAATGTGTGGTAGAAAATAGAAAATCGGGAAACTAGAAAAACAAAAAAAATCTTCCATACCCGAGTTTCGTATGTTTCTGGAGAATCCCTTCTCGTAATCGGAATTTCTTTTCTCTCCCGGTATCTTCTTCCTTTTTTAGGACTTCCATAATTTCACCTAGGCCCTTCTGGTTCCTCTGATTGTCCACGATTTAAAAAATTTCTTTATAAGGCTTTTCGAGGCTTTACGTGCTAGTGTTGCTGCGATCACCACTAATCCCTTTGTTATGTTCTCGTTTCCTTCCATCCGGCTCAGAGCGTCAGCGACAGTATTCTTCCTTCCTTCGAGGTGTTCTATATTCAGTTTGTAGTCTTGAATTGATCGAGCCCACCGCATTAATAAGTAAATCGACATGTTTTGAAAAATATTAATGCCTTGTGGTCTGTTTTTATCTGTATCTCAGCACCTCGGAGATAAGTCCTCAACTTTTCTGAAGCCCATACTATCGCTAATAGCTCTTTCTCGGTTGTCATGTAGCCGTGTTCCGTCCCTTTCAGAGTCCGACTTGTGAATGATATTACTTCGGTTTCTCCTTGCTCATTTTTCTGTGATAAGATGGCTCCGAGCGCATACCCATTTGCATCAGTTCTTAGTATGTATGGTTTTTTTATGTCAGGAACACGAAGGATGACTGCTTCGCAGAATAAATACTTAACTCGATCGAAGGCTTTTTGTTGTGTCGTTTCCCATTTCCACCTCAGTCCTTTCCTCAGCAATTCCAAAAGTGGAGCGGTCACATGTGCGTGGTGATTTGTAAATTTCGTATTGAAATTTATCAGACCTAGAAATCTCCTCAGCTGTTTCAGGTTCTTTGGTGCTGGATATTCCTTAATGGCCCTTATTTTCTTAGGATCAGGTTTAAGCCCTTCTGTTGTGAGAATATGACCCAAGAAAGACACTTCTTGTCGGGAAAAGTGTGACTTTTTAAACTTTAAAGTCATGCCGTGCTCCTTAAAACGTTGAAAAAGAATCTGAAGATGTGTGAGATGTGTGAGATCCTCGTAGTCTCTAGATAGTACCAGCAAATCGTCAACAAAATTTAAGACGAAATCCAACCCGTCTAACACTGCGTCGTGTGCTCGAATTAAACTTGCCGTGCTCGTTTTTGGTCCGAACGGCGTGACGGTAAATTCGTAGCACTTTCCATTGTGTTGAAATGCTGTATACTTCTTAGAATCTGGATGTAACGGAATTTGCCAGAAACTGCTTGTGAGATCCAAAGTGGAGATAACAGATTTTCCTCCACATCTTTGGAAAATCTCTTCAATAGGAGGTGCGTTATTGGCGTCATTTACCAGGTTGTTATTTAGTTCCCTGACATCTAAATACAGCTGCACACTCTCGTCCTTGATCACCGGCAGTAACGGGTTTATGTAGATACTTTCCGATTTTTGTATCACCCCGTAGTCGAGCATCTTCTCGACTTTTCGTTATACTCTGTCTTGTTGTGCCAGTGCCACCGGATATGACCGATGGAAGTACGGTTTTTGGATCATTGAGCGTTAGGTGGTGTATGTATTTTGACATTCTTCCAGGCCTTCTGTCGAATACCTCTTGATTTCTTTCCACTATGGTTTCAAAAATGTTTTGGATGCTGGTTACGAGATTGTGATGTTCCTCCCTTTTTTCCTCGAATTCCATCTCTGACAATTGGAATTCTTGATGTGTTGGTGGTGATACTCCTCGTATGGCACACGTTTCTCTGCTTCCTTCTTTTCGTTCCGTACTTGGGGCTGCCAATTGCCAAAGTCCATCGACTAATTTGGCGACAACCATGTCTCTAAGTGCGAGACATTTTCTGCGAGCATCAACGGAAATCTATACATTCATTACTCCGTCATTACCAATCAGGATGGGTCGTAGCAGTTTCGGGACCACTAGTAACTGTAATGTTCCCTCCGATCCGTAGCTCCTTGCTTCTTCCATGATTTGTGTCTTCACCCTTTCCGCTTCTCTTCCGAATGCTCCTACAACTTTCGTTGAGGATACCGGTAGTGTGGTGCATTTCTCAAATTTCTCCTGGTATTGGTGGAAAAACTCTTCTGAAATGCAGCTCACTTTACTACCACTGTCGGTCATCCACGGGAATTTCCGGACGCCGGGGATGTACATCGTCGTACCATTTTTCCTCTCTTCTCGGATCCTCTTGTAAAAAATGAATTTTTACCCGGTACTCGGTTTTGGTCACTGTCGCTCCTTTATTCTGCCGCTTCCTCAGACGTTTCGCGTTGGTCATCAGCGTCACTCGGGGTAGCGATCCCCTGTTCCCGCCCGGATGATTTCGGCATCCCGATATCCTTGGGAATGACTTGACTGGTGGATGGCCCACTAGCGATTTTCTCCTTCTCCGTCTTCTATCTTTCTTCTTCCTTTACACTAATTATTGTTCTTTGTTCTTTCCTCTTTTTATTCGTTCTTTCGATTGTTCCTCCTGGAACTCCCTCCTCTTGTTTCTGTTCCTCTTTTTTTCGATGCGCCTCGTCTTTCCACCTCTTTTCTCTTGACTTTCTCTACGGGCGTAACGTCTATACGTTTCCCGGGTTGGTGGTCTGGGAGACGTTCTGTACCGCCGACGTAGTTGTGCTTTCGATAAATGGCCAGGTGGATGCCCCTGGTTCGCATTCGCCTGCCTCGGTGGCCCCAGCTGTCTCTTTGATGATGGAGGAGGCGCTTGTTACCACGTCGTCGGTTACCGAGCTCCTGGTTCCTCGTGGTGTAGATGGAGGTGTCGAGGAATGCCGCTGTGGCTCCGGCGGCGCCTGATGCTATGTTGCTGATCCTCCACTCCCATTATATGGGTGTGCCTGCCAGCATGGCCTGTTGTCCGGGACTCGTGGTGGCTGCCACTCGTTCCTTGGTGGCCCTCGCCAACCT
This sequence comes from Cylloceria caligata, assembly GCA_963942595.1. Classification (NCBI taxonomy): domain Eukaryota; kingdom Metazoa; phylum Arthropoda; class Insecta; order Hymenoptera; family Ichneumonidae; genus Cylloceria; species Cylloceria caligata. Next base: position 63,000,056 of record OZ012705.1, read on the forward strand.
TGGTCCCTCGGTCTTCCACGCGCCGGGTAGTCCCTCCTCTGGCTTCTTCTTTTGCTATTAAGAGGACCTGCCATATCAATGTCTCTCGAGTAGTTCCAGAAACTCTGGTACCGATATGATCTGGCGGATCCTGACTGCGCATCTCATTTCTGCATCGAAATGTCTAGTGAGGCGACGAGTAATGGCCTCGACAGACATTTTTTCTTCGAGATCTCCAGCGTTGCCAAAATCAGGGTAGCATATTCCGCGTTGGTACGATTCTGATTTTCATTATCGTACGTTCCGAACTCCAGGTTACTGCGTACTTTGTCCTGCATCTCCCGTGTCCAGTACCGTACCGTAAATTCTGTTGCAAATTCAGAAAAACTATGCACAGTACCTTCCACTAGATGACACCAGTTTTTGGCTTGACTTTCTAATGCGTCCTTGATAACGAAACGCACGTCCGATCCCTCAGTCCCGGCTGCCACGCAATACTCCTGCAGTTCTTTCAGGAATTTCATGGGACACTGCCTCCCATCCGCTGCATATCTCGGAGGCCTCTGTGAAACCGCCTGGAAATGAGTGAGCTTACCTGCCTGGAACATCGAGAATCCACAGGCCGAATTATCCATGCCTGCAAAGACACGCTGTTACAGTTACTTGATCCTAGTTGCATGCTTTTCTGCAACCGTTTAGTTATTCCTTATCCGCTCCATAGCCTCTTTCATCTCCTTCTCCAGTCTTGCTCGAAACACCTTTTCGTTGACAATAATATCCCGTTGATAGTTATTGACAACCACCTGCTCCTGAATGATTTCTTGACAGACTGCCTCGATTTTAGTATCAGTTCATTCATCCATCTTGAGCATACTGCTTACGACGTGTTCTCGCATATTTTCCTGAAGTCATATTGTCCTCGAGGTACAGGAATTGTTAGTCGGTTTCAATTTATTCCAGATATCCTCGAATTTTTCATTCCGGCCCTCTTTTATTGTGTGTAGAAGCGCCAAGATTTGAGTCATGTCGACTGGATTTGGAAAAACAGGGAGATTATTTCCTAATATCGGAGTTGATTGTCCCTCTCGTCGTACATCTGACTCGTTTGATTCCATCGTTTGCGTGATGCTGTGTATTTCTGATAGACGTGCGATCTCTTCACGGTCCTGCCTACGCTTATGTCTCAGTAGACCATCTGCTGTGGTGGGTTCCCGCTCTAATCATCGCTTTTACAACGACGTACTAAGCTCTTAGCTTGCATCTAGCGTTACCCGCTGTACGCCAAATGTAACAGTATTTAACGTCAGCATTACCCTGAAAGGGTTTTAGTTCGAACTGGAGCAGGGAGGAAATGAATATAGGCTTCAGTAGTAGGTAGAAGTAGGGTTTATTTCAGAAAGCAGAGTGTTAATTATCGTGATACAAGATGAAGATAAATATAGAATTTGGATGTTACTATTTTGATACCCTTTTCTGGTATTTTTGGCTACCACGCACCTTACAGATGTTTATTTTCGGGCACTTGTATGCCTATACAATCGTGTACGCAGTAAAGAACTTAAAATATGCGATATTATGTGATTGGCTTTGGAATGAATTGGTCGGTGCTTGCAGACAATTTGTCTGACCCGTCACGTTCACCTGATAACTTATTCTACCATATCTTCCTATCTGCTCATATCCGATGTCGGTATTATCGGTGTGCTACCGTCCCCGTGATGGTCCCTATAGTGGGAGTGGAGTTCCCGCCTGAGACGCCCGTGACGGCCTACTCGCTCGCTCACCTGGCCGCCGCTACAATCCAGCGTCAGTGTGATGCACTCGGAGTGCATGCGCAAAGGTTGCACATATCACGGCCGGACCACGTTAAGTTGAATATAATTTTACATTTCCCCTCAGATACCGTAATAGTCGATCCTACTTATTATTCTTTATCCCTATGCTATCGTGGTATACATTATGTTAGTTATTTTAAATGCTCGAGCTGCTATATTACTTCAATTCCGTAGTGGTATTTGCTAGCCGGATCGTCTCTCCACATTAAGATTATTAAAACGGAGATTGAATCAAATACATAGATATGTCAGCTTGGAGAGGATATATTTCACTCAGTAATGTACCGTCATCTCGCTAATAAATTATATAAATAATAGATATTAATAAATGGAACGCAAAAAGTAGCACAAAGTTCCCGGATACACGACGCGAAATCAATATCAACGAGACCCATCGAACATAGAAGCAGCTTTCTGTCTACAAAAAAGTAAGTTCACGATGTTGTTATTAACGTCTTGTACCTAAATTTTTTTTTATTGGAGACCAAATTCAATACTAATCATCCTCTAATACTGCGATTTTCGCTGTATTTACCTACCATATGTTAATGATATTCTATTGATGTAAAAGAAATATGTTAAGATTTCAATGCATGTTAAAATTAAAGCGATCACAGACATTTTTCGGAAAATCCAAAATGATAAGATTTAAGGCATTTTATAAAAGATTATGGGGCAAACTTCGCGCATAGAAGAGTACACTGCAGGCATTACTAAAAATATTTTTCAAGTTCTTTAATTTTTTTTAATAACATGGCGTTGCCTTGTCTCGGTGATAGAAATAACAGTTAATAAACGGAATTTCGGAGATAAGCACTACTGCTTGTCTCGGAAATCGCAAGCACCGTAGCTGAACCGTTGTTGATGTGTTTTATAAATGTTTGAATTTTGCCTTTACACTCACACACACGTCTGAACATTTTTTTAACGTGATCTCTCGAAGTTATGGTACACTGTAAATGACGCATTGCAATTGAAAACTCGAATTTTTTCTCCATTGTCACAGAGATGCAATGAGGAAGCAAGAAAAAGCACAACAAAAATAGCGATATAAAAATTAAAAATACATTAATTTTGAGGGAATAAACGTAGTTTGTTTACCTCTTTGAGCTACCTCTAAATATTTGTCATCTAGCTACATTTTTTGCTGAGAAATTTTTACAGAAATGAAATCAATTTTTGGGGTATAGTCTGAAATTAAAACATGAATATCACAATATTGTGGCACAGTTGTACATTCACACATAAGTCCAAATACTCTTTCTGAATATTATTATTTGACATGTAAGATCATTTTAAGTGCTACGACTTCATGTTTAAAAAATCAGCTTCACAAAGCCTCTATGAGGAAGCAGAATTAAGTTTTTCTGTTTCAGATGTGAAATACTGTGATGAGTAACAAAAAAGGAGAAACTCAATAATAGCCAGTTGAATACCGAAAGAAAGCTCTCTTTCTCTTAGCCGGTGAATTATACCAGGTCTATAAATATGAAACCGGAATTTGCCCATAGATGGCCCTAGCTGTCAATGTAGTTACCGTCAAACCGCGTCATTGGCGCCTTTTCCTTGTTGACATCTCTGACAAAGATTTTCAACTCACAACAATACAAGTTTTATACAACAGCATAGTTTGTAATAGCGTTGAACATGTCGAATTTCGTGCCTGGAAACTACGATTGGCGGACAGCATTGATTTTCTGTTACCAATTGAAGAAAACTGCTGCAGAATCGCATCGAATGCTTGTCGAAGCTTACGGTGAGCATGCTCTTGGTAAATCACAGTGCTTTGAGTGGTTAAAAAAATTCAAAAGTGGCGATTTTGACGTGAGAAACGAAGAACGTGGAAGACCACCGAAAAAGTTAGAAGACAGCGAATTGCAAGCATTGTTGGATGAGGATGACGCTCAAACGCAACAACAACGCGCGGATCAATTAAATGTGACACAAGAAGCCGTCTCCATACGTTTGAAAGCCATGGGAAAGATCCAGAAGATGGAAAAATGGGTTCCACATGAACTGAATGAAAGACAGCAGGAAAACCGAAAAACCACTTGCGAAACGCTGCTCGCCAGGTACAAAAGAAAGTCATTTCTCCATCGAATTGTGATCATGGGTAACTCCAGGCGAACCATCGACATCGACTGCAAGGCCAAATCGCTATGGACGGAATACACTGCTCTGTGTTTGGTGGGATCAGAAGGGTGTGATCTATTATGAGCTGCTAAAACCTGGCGAAACCGTTAATACTGAACGCTACCGACAACAAATGATCGATTTGAATCAAGCTTGGCGTGAAAAACGACCAGAATATCAAAAAAGGCAACACGAAGTGATTTTGCTTCATGATAATGCACCATCACACACAGCAAAACTGGTCAAGCAAACGATTGAGGCGTTCAGTTGGGAAATACTTTCGCATGCGGCTAACTCATCAGACTTGGCTCCGTCCGATTACTACTTATTTGCATCGGTGGGACACGCACTTGCTGAGCAGCGCTTTACTTCTTACGAAAATGTACGAAAATGGCTCGATGATTGGTTTGCCTCAAAAGAGTAACAGTTTTTTTGGCGTGGCATCCACAAATTGTCAGACAGGTGGGAAAAATGTATAGCTAGAGATGGGCAATACTTCGAATAAAATATTTTTTTATCATTTTCATACAATAAACGTGTATTTTCTATACAAAAATTTTGGTTTCATGTTTATAGACCGGGTATTATTCGAAAAAAACGAAACTCACAGTTGTCCGACTCGTCATGACTTCGAAAGTCATATGTGTATGCGTGGGTGCGTCAGTGCGTGCTTGTCTGTCTGGCTTGTCATGTCTGACTGTCCAGTGAAGTCGGACTCATCGTGTCTCTCTGTCGAATCGTGTTTAACTGTCTGGTCGTTTGACCATCTGACCGTGTCTTTGGGTATTATCGTGTGTTACTATGTGGCCGTGTCTGACTGTCTGATCACGTCTGACGGTTTGGTCGTATCACTGTGTCGGATGGTGTCAGACTGTTTGGTCGTGTATGTCTGGTGGATCGGGTTTAACGATCTGGTTGATTGACCATACAGCTGTATTCGCAATATAACAGAGCAAGTGTATTAACAATAATGAAATTAATTCAATATAAAAAAGTAGTATGTGTACGCCTTTGCTCCATTCCACTCCTAACCTCACTCTTTCCTACTCCACGGGGCCGCCCCAATCAACCGACTTATCCACTGCCGCGCTACCTACTCTGCTTAAACAGTGTTGGTTTCCACCATCCGCGGCGATTTCACACACACACACACACACACACACACACACACACACACACACACACACACACACACACACACACACACACACACACACACACACACACACACACACACACACACACACACACACACACACACACACACACACACACACACACACACACACACACACACACACACACACACACACACACACACACACACACGCACACGCACACGCACACGCACACACACGCACACGCACACGCACACGCACACGCACACGCACACGCACACGCACACGCACACGCACACGCACACACGCACACACACACACGCACACGCACACGCACGCACGCACGCACACACAATATTTTAGGAGCGGACCTTAGACATTTACCATCGCATGCAACATCCCTGCAAACACGGTAATTCTCGCTCGGAGATTCCGCTACCGTTAAATTCTTAGCACTATACGGAATTAATTTGTTTTATCATTCGTGATATTACTTTGAAATTATTTTTCGCTGGGAGCGTTATCATACAGCGTTCTTATGAAAACAATTATGAAACATGTGTTTAACGATTGCATGCTTCGACCTTCTTTTCGCGCCTTTCAGATTGTCGCGTGCTACTGTCCATACGCGGCATAATTCCCCGCGTAGCTCGTGGACGTAATCGTCGTAAGCGTAGGTGCTACGGGGCTCCTGCTTTAAGGCGGTCGGCAATTCAGCATCGCGACCATACACCAGCACGTGGGCAAACGGTCCAGTCCCCTTATGTGGAGTGGTGTTGTATGCAAACATCGCATATGGCAGCCACTCATTCCAATTTCCTCGACCCTCATTTATTAAATTTTTCAGGTATTCGGCGAGGGGGCGATGCGATCTTTCCAGGACGCCGTTCAACTCCGGATGGTAGGCTGTCGTCTGTATCTTTTTGACTCTCAACAGTCCACACATCTCTTTGAAGGTCGAGCTGAGGAAGTTGGTGCCCTGGTCGAACAATATTGTTTCCGGCATTCCGTGCTGGCAAATTAATTCTTCAACCAGCGCCCTTGCTACTGTCAAAGCCTCCTGGTTCGGCAGGGGGATCGCTGTGCTGTAATTCGTAAGAGCGTCCTGGAATGTAAGTATTTTTTCCCAGAAGCACATTCAGGTAGCGGTCCTACGATGTCGACCGCTACTTTCTCGAACGACCTTGATGGGATATCCGTTACCACCATCGGCACTCGTTCCTTTCCCCTGATTTTATTCTTTTGACAGGACTCGCAGGACGAAATATATTCCTCCAGATCCCTTCTTATGGATCAGTCGTATTTGTTCCGGACCCGATGTAAAGTACACCGTATACCTTGGTGCCCTCCTATGGGGGTGTCGTAGTATTCCTTTGTTATTTTTTGGCGGTCATCGGTAGAGAAGCTGGCTACGCCACTGCGGCAGTTGCTATACTCTTTTGTAGCGCTGTCCTCGTTTGCGCGGGTCGACCATGCTGTGCTGCGCTCACTCTGTCCTTTTCAGTGATGCTCGCCGTCTTGCTAATGTCTTGCGCAGCTGGCTTGCATGGTTTGTTTCTTCCAGCGACTTCGCGGACGGGTTGTGGGGATCAGTAGAGCAACCTGCATACACGCTGTGAATCTCTCTGTCCTTCTCCGAAGCATTGGCAGGCGCTACCTCTCGCTCTTCCGAGTTGCCAAACTGGCTTGGGGTATTCTCGGCTCTTCGCTTTGTGCAGCTGTCCGTACCCTGGCGCGTGCTGTCCTTTCCTATCTCGTGAGCGAGCTCGACCTCTCGCTCCGATGAGCTACCATGGTTATAAGGGGTATCTTCGGCTTTCTTCTTTGTGCGGTCATTCGCTGTGCCGACTTGTCTTGTCATGCTATCCTCTTCAGATCGACAGACTTCGTTTTTGGCTCTCTCTTGGGCCCTCGTAATAATGAATGTTCGGCTTAGCGCATCTGCATTTATGTTGCGCTTTCCTGCCTTGTATTCGACGTTAAACTCATGTTCCGCCAATTTTATTATCCAGCGCATCAATCTCGAACCTGAGTCCTTCACCCCGAACAGCCAAGTGAACGGTTGGTGGTCTGTCACGACCGTGAAACGAGTACCATAAATATATGGTCGGAACGGAGCAAGGGCCCAAACTATCGCGAGTAGCTCTTTTTCCGTGGTCGTATAATTCAGCGCAGCCTTTGACATGGTGCGGCTCACGTAGCATATGGGTAAATCGTCCCCGATCTTGCTTTTCGAAAGAATTGCGCCGAGCGCCCTATCTGAGGCGTCCGTTGTCACAACGAACGGCTTCTCAAAGTCTGGATATTACAATATTGGCGACGTGGTAAGTCTTCAGTTCTTCGAAGGCGGCATCCCTTACTGCAGTCCAGTTGAATTTAACCCCTTTCTGGGTTTATTCCGGGAGTAGCTTCGCGGTTTTCGAAAAATCCTTTAAGAATTTTCGGTAATACCCGACTATTTCAAGGAAGGATTGTACCCTCTCTACGTCTCTTGCGAGATGATGTGGCCGAGGTACTGCGTTTCATTGCGCAGGAACTGGCACTTGCTAGGTTGCACTGCCAATTTGGCTTTTTTTAGCCGCTGCGGTACCTCTCGCAGCCTGTCGTTGTGCTCCTCGAAGGTTTTTCCGTGTATTACTATGTCGTCGAGGAATACATAGCATTTGGTGCCCTATGACCCTGCTAGCACGGATTTCATTAGCCGCTGGAAAGTCGGTGGTGCGTTCTGGAGTCCTAATGGCATGCGGTTGTACTCAAAATGACCCTGTGGAGTAGGAAATGCTGTCTTTTCCTTATCTCCCTGCGCCATCCGGATTTGGTGAAATCCAGATGCAAGGTCCAAGGTCGTATAATATCGGGATCACGCCAACTGGTCCAATATCTCGGTTATATTGGGCAGTGGGTACGAGTCCTCGATAGTGGCTTCGTTTAATTTTCGAAAATCCACCACTACTCGCATCTTCCTTACTCCAGCGGCGTCAGGTTTCTTCGCCACGACTAAAAGTGGCGCTTTCCATTAACTCCTGCTGGGCTGCACTATTCCTTCCGCTAGCATTTCGTCTGTCTGCCTCTCCACTTCTCTTTCTCGTGGGTTTATCCTCTCGCCTCTACGCGCTATCGTGGTTGCCTTGGGTATCTTCGATTCTCCGCTTTGTGCGGCTGTTCGTATACCCGATTGCGATATCTTTCTCTGTTTTGTGGGACTTTTTTTCCTATCCCACTAGGGCTCATGTGGTCGCGTATATACGACTCAGAGCATCTGCATTAGTATTTCTTTTTCGGACTTTATGCATTTTACCGAACCCATGCCCCGATATTACGTTTTTCACAGGCAAGGGTTGCGATTCTAGGTCTTTCGATCCGACCTTAAAGGGTGAGCGATGCTGCATCATGTGCGTGCGCTGTCGCTTGTTCCCTAGTAGATGGAATACACCCTTGTATTCGCACATTATTTGTGCGTGAGCTGCTTACTTTTCACTGCTGGGGGGCTCCAAGTCGGGCTTTCGTTGTTGCTGCTCGAGACGTTTGGTCTTCCTCCCCGTGCTCTTTGAGCTTATGAGCAGTGTCTTGACATGGCACCTACGTACGGTTTTTGCTATCTCCAACGGCTCGAGCGTCACCGTCGGCTGTTGCACTTCCCCGTCGTGTTTATAAACTTCTAAACTCACTACGCGGCTATTGGTTTTTGACGGTGTGACACGAGATCTCGCTATAATGCCTCGGCTGAATCTGCTCCTTATAGGTAGTCCGACAAATTTATTCTCCTTGGTGGCATCCGCGTTAGACCCGTTTCCGGAAGAAAGCTTTATCTTTTTAAGCAGGCCTAAGTATTTGCATGTGGCGGCAGTTCCACTGCGTGGTGACGAATATATCCACGTCGCGCCGTCCCGTAGCGGTATGCAGTGCCCATACAACTTGAGCATCTCGCTATGCAGGATGTCTGCTTTATGCTGCTTGATAAAGTCCATGTCAAGTACTCCGTTGACCTTCAACGGCACATTGTTCCGAACAATGTAGAATCAATATTCTACATCCAAGGGGTAACACGACTGTAAATTTGTCAAAAAATCGCTTTTTTTTCATTAGCTTAAAAAATACTTTGAACCCTTTTGTTGAGAATTCCTTTCCTGGTGTAGTTGAACGAATATGTAAATATATTGAAAATTATGAGTCTTCACTCACGACAGGGAGAAAGAAATCAGACTGAAAGATGTTTTATAGAGAAATTATAATAGGTCAAATAGTCAAAATAGGTAAAAAATTAGAAAAAAATAACAAAGATATAAAAACAAATACAAATAAATTTGCACAGAATTAACTTTTAATTTTGAGTGCCCAGCACACAATTATATTAATTGTGTGCTGTCTCTTATTCAGTGTAGTGTACGTGGTGCAGCGAGCGCTGCATCGCACGCTACGGAATGAGAAATGTGAGAGCGTAGAGTATGTCACTTACTCTCAACAAATTCTCTGTAGGTTTATATGAGAGAAAAAACTGAGAATAAGTGAGAGCACTTGCAAATATATTCCTTGAGTGCTGGAAATTCGATTTGACAGACCGTGATGCAGTCAACACTGCAGAGCTCGGCAAAGTGAGCATGAGGATGCACAAATGAATGGAATAAATTCACAGTACTTTACCAGCAAGCTTAGTTGGGGGAAAGTACAGTGAATTAATAGAAACACGGGCAATTGTATTAATTGAGTGAGCAAAAGTTAGCGTGGAAACGTGGTGCGGCCCGCACTGTAGAGCACGCCATAGTGTGAGACCTTTATATGAGACCTTTATGTGTGCTTTTCACTCCTCATCGTCATTGAATTATTATAAATTATAGCGGTGTACTCGTACCTGATTTTGAGTCCTTGGGTGCATGAAAAAGCTGAGTTGATCCGGTGAAGGCGGTGTGGTGACACTGTCTCCACTACGCTCTTGCCAAATATAAATATTCGAAGCTTATTTCTTTCAAACGTTCTTAACATTTTTCTCACCATGTATTTCTATCTAAACGGTCGATTTTCTCATAGTATTCGTTCTTTAACTTCTTTCGTACTTTCGAAGACGAACAACCGCTTCACGGTTTTCCCCGCAATAAAACTCAAGAGCCACGAAGGCCGAAGCCGAGTCTCCATCGAGACAATGCCTGTTTATTCTCGCCCACATCTAGCGGCCAAAAGGGCCCACTCGCACTCTCGCGTTTTCTTCCTAATTTTTCTAAAACTTTCCTTCCCTTTCTCTTTTTCTCATTGTCGACTCAGCGAAGCGTCGGGATTTTTCTTTTTGCTTATAGTTAGTTCCTAACGAACCAGCGTCGAGACAACACCCTTCCGACCCTTCGCCAAGTCTACATTCTATTTACAAGTTGACTATTTTGGGTAAAAGAATTTCTTGTATTCATCGAATAAAGTGTTATTATTTTTATTCAATTCATCCTGACTCCTCATTTACGCCGAACACCGAATCCCACAGCGGTAAAAATTTGTCCGAGCGATGCGGAAATGTGTGCGCTGTTCCAGCGGGTTTTCGCGAAAGTGCCAGATTTTACAATACAGCTGCGTTTTACAAGCGAGTCGTTGTGCGCTGATGTCAAATGAGTGAGATAGCCGGTGAGCGAAGCCGAAGTCATGCGAGAGAGATAGTCTCTCGCTTCATGCGGCCTGCTTGTGAGGGACTGCCTCGGCTATTTCCGGCATAGCCGGAGCGCAGCATGCTGCCCAGCAGCAACAGGTCGACGCACGGCGAATATCGATCGCCGTGCGCCAGCTGATTATCCAACACCTTTAGAATACGGGACGAACCCGTTTTTACCGAAAAAAAAAAAATTTCCGTCAAATTTCGCACTTTTTCCCAAGCGCTTTTTCCATCAGACTACTCTACGGAGCAGCGTGAGTACGTCATCCCATTGTGTATTCGACTGTGAGGAATGGGAACGTTATAGACCGAGTCGCGGATTGTTCAGACTAACCGAGACGAGTTGCTGAATCGTTGCTTAGGAGGATATACGCAAAACAGCAACGAAAGTTTCAACGCAACGGTCTGGAGATTGGCACCAAAATCGTATTCGAGCGGAAAAAAAGTGTTGAACATAGCAACTGATATTGCAGTGTACTGTTTTAACGATGGTCTAACAAGCATTTTGCGAATTATGAAAGTTCTGCAGATGGATATAGAGATCCATTCGTATAATTTTTGCCTCGAAGCCGACGCAAAGCGAAGCGAGCACGCCGAACGAACTTTGACGGATGTAGCAAAAGAGGCGCGCTCTGCCCTAAAATCGTCGCGAAAAGCAAGTGAGGAGGAATTTTCCAACGTGGAAGGACAGCTTTATGGTCCTGGGATAGCAGATTAACGGTAAACATTTTTTAGTCATCGAATTTTTCATTTCTTCATATGTATCAGGGGTACAAATTGAAAATGCGGGTTTGATAACAGATGGCGTTACTAACGCTATACGCATCAGGCAGTACTGTGACTATGTTCATGTCAAAGCTACGTCTTATAGCTTTAATTTTCAGTATGTGTCAATTTGTCGCAGTGTCAAATTCATAGTTTTTTTGAGCTCTCAATATGTCGAGTTTCGTGCCAACAAAACAGCATTTGCGGGAAGTTTTAATTTACTTCTTTAATTTGAAGAAAAGTGCTGCTGAAGCACATCGATTGGTCTCCGAGGCTTATCCGAGTCATGTTCCATCGGTTTCAACGTGCGAGAGATGGTTTGTGCGGTTTAGAAGTGGTGATTTTGACGTTGAGGACAAAGAGCGGCCGGGCCAAGTGAAAAAGTTTGAGAATGCTGAATTGGAGGCAATACTCAATGAAGACTCGTGTCAAACTCAACAAGAGCTCGCAGATTCATTGGGAGTGACACAACAAGCCATTTCCCATCGTATAAAAGCCCTTGGAATGATCCAAAAGCAAGGACATTGGGTGCCGTATGAGCTGAAGCCGAGAGACGTCGAGCGCCGTTTTTTTGCATGCGAACTGCTGCTCGAACGGCAAAAACGGAAGGGTTTTTTGCATCGCATTGTCACTGGTGATGAAAAGTGGATCCATTACGATAACCCGAAGCGCAAAAAATCATATGGTTACCCCGGCCATGCATCATCATCGACGGCCAAACCAAATATTCACGGCGCCAAGCTCATGCTCTGTATTTGGTGGGACCAGCTGGGTGTGGTGTATTATGAGCTATTGAAATCGAACGAAACCATCACAGGAGCACTATACCGAACTCAATTGATGCGTTTGAGCCGCGCACTCAAAGAAAAACGGCCACAATACGAGCAAAGACACGACAAAGTAATTTTGCAACATGACAACGCTCGGCCACATGTTGCAGCGCCGGTCAAAACATACCTACAAACGCTGAAATGGGAAGTCTTACCCCACCCGCCGTATAGCCCAGATATTGCTCCTTCCGATTACCACCTTTTCCGATCGATGACACATGGCCTAGCTGACCAGCGCTTCCATTCTTACGAAGAAGCCCAAAAATGGGTCGATGACTGGATAGCAGCCAAGCCGGCCGAATTTTTTCGCGACGGTATCCGTAAATTGCCAGAAAGATGGGAAAAAGTTGTGGCTAGCGATGGACAATACTTTGAATAATTCATTTGTTACCATTTTTTCAGAATAAACGTTCAAAAATAGAAAAAAATCCCGCATTTTCAATTTGTACTCCTGATAAAACATACATCAAAACTTTAAACGCGTTTTCTCGAAATGTCATTTTTCAAAACGGCACGCAGCATAACTCAAACAATTTATATTCTTTTGATTTAAACTTTTGAAAATATCTTTAAAATAACATTTGGAAGAGCACTACATACGGGATTTTCGATAAGTTAATTTAAACATGTTTTATTAACACACGGTTGCCTTTTGTTGCCGAAAGCTTGTCATTTTCTGTTTCATTGCTCGCCAATTCTACAAAAATCAATATTTTAAAAATCCCCTATGTATTTCTCTAGCTTCAACGATATACATAACGGAGAATTTTCGTTTTTTTGTTCCAGGTCCAAAATTGCACCAGTTTCGCTGCGTGCCGCGGTGCGCCTTGAATTCGACATGGCTGCGGAGAATGGCTCCAACGTCGCCATTTTAAAATAATTTTTTTTTGTAATATACTTCAATATACATTCAATAACTTCCTTGAATTCTATTTTCGTATCACCTTTCCTTCCAAGAAAAAAAAATCGTAAAAAAAGCGTTTTTTAGGCCGTTACAGTGGTGTTACCCCTTAAAGCCACTGTCTCGAGCACAATCTTAGCTGTTCCGAGGCATTTTTCGCTCGCCACTCCCTGCAGCTCTACGGTAAAATCTTTCACCATGGTCTCTGGTTCGAGACAGCCTTCCTTTATTATGCTGCACTGCGCCCCGGTGTCCGCCTTGAGGGTGAGTACCCCGGTCACGGCCAACGATGCGACGATATCGAGGTTACTAGTAGTGGCGCTCGGTGCCGGCAGCGTTACATGTAGCAGCTGCAGCGTTGTTTTTCTGGCGGTGTTCCTTCTTCTGCTCGCCGGTATTTGCTGGGCAGATAGCGTATTCAGCCTCCGAGCGCCCAGCGTGTTAACGCCTGAAGTGGCTAGATCTGGCCCCGCGGTTACCGTATTTTTTGCATTTTTGTAGCCTGTATTTCTCGACCGTCGGGGCGGCTGCGTCACCTCGCTTTTATTCTGCGACAATCTCTTCCGGCAGTCCTTCCACATGTGGCCTTTCTTCTGACAGTAGTTGCAGGTTATTTCCACGTTGTGGATTGACTTGTTTTCACTGGGTACCGGTAGGCTTACTTGACCCGTATCCCGCGTGCAGTCTCGGACTATGTGTCCAGCCTTTCCGCAGGTGAAACAATTTTCTTACTGTCGGGGTGGCGCGCCTAGAGACCTTTTGGGGTGGCTTGGTACTCCACCTGCCCCTCCCTTTGGCTGCACCATGTTGGTGATTTCTATGGCCTCTGCCACAGAGTCGTGCAGTGTTTGGTAATTTCGCGCACGTACCAGCACCTGCACCTGGCCGTGCAGGCCGCTTTCGAAATTAGCCTTCGCGTTCCGACGGGTGACGCTCTCGACGGTTACCTTCTGATCCTCGGTTCTCAACAGTTCGTAGAGTATTTCGTTGATGTCTACAGTAATGTGCTACGTTATTGCCGCGTAGGCGGCGATGTCCTTGTTCTGTCCCTGCCGGAGGCAGCTGAACTCCATCTGCAACACGGCCAGAGACTTTCGTTGTCCGTACAACGCTTCCAACTCACTCCTGAGTAGCGCCATGGTACTGATAGTCTTGTGCTGCAGTTGTCTTGCTGCCGCAACCTCTAATTTACTCATGACAATTAATTCCAAGAGGGTGTCATGCTCCTCCTCGGCCACCCTGCGAATAATCGTTTCGCAGGACTTTACTAACAAGGAAAGGTACTTTGGTGTCCCCCTTCCGATTTTAATGCAACTCACGTATGTTGTAGAGCATCGAAAACTAAAAGACACGTATTTTTTTTTATCGGCGGAAAAACATTTTTAAGGGGTGAAATCGCCCTTCAAAAATAGCATGTTGAGGGGTGATTTTGCAGTTTCACCCAGAAGGCGTCAACCGATTTTAATAAAACAAAAACCAAAATACTCCTCATTGAAGACAATCAAAATTCCACGCTAAGTTGAAGAAAAAATTCATTTGCAGGGGTGAACAACCCCCTGATTTTTCAAATTTCCACCCTACACAAAAAACTAATCAACCAAATTAAACAGAACATGTACCATTTGGAAGGGCAAGTTAAAATAAAGTTGAAGTATTTTTGCACATTCACAGGAAAATGAGTTTACGGGGGTAAACTACCCCTTATCCATTAGTACGTATATTTGTGCATACATTTTTGTTTCTCGTTATTTAAATGTCCGAATTGATTCAAAGCATTCCTGTTAGCCGAAGTCAAGGGGGGGAACTTCGCATGATGCTTTATTTATTATTAAGGGGGTGACCGGCTGGTACTTACAAGAAGGTCAGTTTGGTGTCCCCCTCCGATTTTGATGAAACTCACGTATGTTGTAGAGCATCGAAAACTAAAAGACACGTATTTTTTTTATCGGCGGAAAAACATTTTTAAGGGGTGAAATCGCCCTTCAAAAATAGCATGGCGAGGGGTGATTTTGCAGTTTCACCCAGAAGGCGTCAACCGATTTTAATAAAACAAAAACCAAAATACTCCTCATCGAAGACAATCAAAATTCCACGCTAAGTTGAAGAAAAAAATTCATTGGCAGGGGTGAACAACCCCCTGATTTTTCAAATTTCCACCCTACACAAAAAACTAATCAACCAAATTAAACAGAACATGTGACATTTGGAAGGGCAAGTTAAAATAAAGTTGACGTATTTTTGCACATTCACAGGAAAATGAGTTTACGGGGGTAAACTACCCCTTATCCATTAGTACGTATATTTGTGCATACATTTTTGTTTCTCGTTATTTAAATGTCCGAATTGATTCAAAACATTCCTGTTAGCCGAAGTCAAGGGAGGGGAACTTCGCATGATGCTTTATTTATTATTAAGGGGGTGACCGGCTGGTACTTACAAGTAGAATGGTCCATTCACGAGTTTTGCGTTATATACTGAAAAAAATAGCTTGTTCAAATACAGAATACTGGGGAATGTTGCTGGGGTTGAGTGGTTGTATGGCATATATGTATGGTTGTATTTTGAAACAGCGGCAATCAGCTGAGGACATAGGCGAGAAATAACAAATACCCAGTTTCGGCATGCGCATTTATTCGACTGTCGTCCTTTTCACGTCCCATGTTAACGCTCTCCCCACTCTCCATTCTCTCACATTTATTCTTACCGCCTTGCGCATCTACATACACCACAGTATATATTATAATGTATCATTCCTTTTACAATTCATCAACGTGCAATGTGCACGTCATAATTTACAGCAATCATGGTTCGTAAGTCGTGCAGAAATGATACTCTTCAAAAAAATGTTGCAAGCATGAAGACTTCTTGCACCATGAGCATCTGATGATGGCCACATTATTGCAACCTAGTACTTCACAGTGTGCTTGAGACGATTGACCGAAACCAAAACTCACTGAATTGTCGAATTCGTTTGGCTTATCGGTTATATAATTACTTTTGAACCATGCATATTTGAAAAGATTTATATATCTGGGTGATGAAAGTTGATTGTGTGCGAGAGATTGCAGTTTGATTATGTTGTTTCTCAAGTGCAAATTAATATCAGAATTAAGTAATAATACACTGTCGGAAAAATGTCGTACAAAATTTTTCCATATTCGGAAACCAAAAACGTCGAGTGGTTGGATTTTCCCTGTGGTGCCTTTAGGTATTATCTTTGTGATTATTTTTTTGCCCCGAGGTGTTGCATTTAGAACAACTTCTGGGCAGTGTCCACTCCACGAGTCTATCAACAATACGCTGTCACGGCCGGTGTTGGGGAAGAATACTTTTTCCAACCAAATTTTGAAGTGCTCTATACATAGGATGATATTGGTTATCGATATAGTATAATTCATCATATGTTCAATATTTTCTGGCAATCATTTTTGTCCATACCTGAAGTAATTTTTCCGGATTCCGTTGCTGTTAAAAATACGTTTTCTGGCCTGAATAAATTTTTTTCCACGATTGGGCCGAACTCACCCTTTCCCTCTTTTATAACGATAAAAAGGGGTGACAATAAATTTCCATCTGCATTTATGGTTGGCTGGATAGTGTAGCTGTGAGTTGTAGATGATACGGATTGTACTACACATTGCACTTGTTTAGTTCCTTCAGTCGTCAGAGTCCTGCCAGAGTGGATTTCCAGTTGAAAACCGCTCTGATCTGAATTATAAAGGGTGGTTAAATTTTAAGGGCCGATGTTGATTTTGAATAAAACACTCATTATTTAGGAAATTATTGTCAATTCTTTTTATTATGATAATATGGTATGGTTCAATTATGTATGGAACAAAATATCGGCCAAATGGCCGCCGCGACCTCGGCGGCACACATCCATCCGATGGTCCAAATTTTCGATGACGCTTAGGCATAAATGAGGTTCTATGCCGTTAATGTGCAGAATTATCTCATCCTTTAGCTCTTGAATTGTTGCTGGCTTATCGACGTACACCTTTTCTTTCAAATAACCCCAAAGAAAGAAGTCCAACGGGGTCAAATCACATGATCTTGGCGGCCAATTAACATCGCCACCACGTGAGATAACACGGCCATTGAATTTGTCGCGCAAAAGAGCCATTGTTTCGTTAGCTCTGTGGCAAGTGGCACCGTCCTGTTGAAACCACATATCGCCCACATCCATATCTTCCAATTCGGGCTATAAAAAGTTCGTTATCATCTCACGATAGCGAACACCATTCACAGTAACTGCCTGACCGGCCTCATTTTGGAAAAAATACGGCCCGATGATGCCGCCAGCCCATAAACCGCAGCAAACAGTCACTCTTTGTGGGTGCATTGGTTTTTCGACAATCACTCTTGGATTATGATTCGCCCAAATGCGGCAATTCTGCTTATTGACGAATCCACTGAGGTGAAAATGTGCCTCATCACTGAAGATGATTTTCTCTGAAAATTGATCATCCACTGTTGCCATTTCTTGCCACCATTCTGACCATTGACGACGTTTGGAATGGTCAAGAGGCTTTAGTTCTTGAGTCAATTGCACCTTATAAGCGTGTAAATGCAAGTCTTTATGCATAATGTTCATCAACGACGAGCGTGAGAGGTGCAATTGTTGGGCACGACGACGAGTTGAGGTGGACGGCTCTTCAGCCACACTATCGCGAACAGCAGCAATATTTTCTGCAGTACGAGCTGTACGAGCATGCACTGGTGTTTTAATATCTCCTACAGACCCGGTTTGCTCAAATTTTTGCACGATTTTTCCGATTGTACGCACATTTGGACGATTAAATTGACCGAAAAAATCACGAAGTGCATGATATGCATTTTGATTTGAACGCCCATTTTCATAATAAACCTGAATAACTTTAACGCGTTGCTCGATTGTGTATCTTTCCATGGTTCAAATTGAGTTAGTCTGAAATTGAGAAATGTCAAATGAAATGCAGAAAAAAACTTGACGTTTAGGTGTGGTTCACATTCAACATCGGCCCTTACAATTTAACCACCCTTTATATGTTTTCCGGTCCATATGTTTGAATATATGGTTTAATTTCATTTACGAAGTTTTCTGCATTCATCCTTAAAACTGGTTCGTCTTCTATAGTCTTTCGTGTTACGAATTTATTAATTTTCCTGGACACAATACGATGTGATTTCTTGAACTTCCGAAGCCAATTATGAAAAGCTTTAAAACGAATGTCTTCGTGACCTATCTCTTTTTGAGCTTGTAGAGCCCACTTTTGAAGGTCGATATCATGAACAATGAAAGCAGCCTCTATTGCGGCTTGTATGTTTTTCAAAGTATATTCAGAGATTTGAGCTAATTTCTCCTTGTAGGTCCCACCTTTGTTCATTTGATTTGCCCAGCGTTTTAATTGTCGTACAGATTTGACTTTTTTGAATTTCTGACTCACGGTATCGACACTGTAATTTTTCTTCTTACCGGATCTCCAGTATTCGATTGCTTTGCGTTTGTAATCGTAGCTTATGTCTTCTTCGTCTTTAGAACAAGTATCAGAATCCACTGGACCTTCATCATGTTGCCAAAGAGTGTCCTCGACAGGGTTAACATCATATTGCTTGAATGGCTCTTGAAAATCTAGCGATTGTTCCTCGATAATTTCAACTCCGTTATAATCGTCCATGCAGTCGACCAGAACTTTTTCGAAATTCTGCTTCACCTTGATTTCTGCATTGTTAATCGGAGTTTCGGGAATATTCATGGCTTGAAATGTAGCCAAAAGAAGTTTAATGACGTTGATTGGATTCACTTTCATGGTCTATTGATTTTTTTTTGTCAGAAATTATAACTGACGCACTGGCACTCCGTTCAAATGAGCAACTGAAGATCGCTGTATGTATCGCGGCTTTTATATTTGAAAGACTTGTTGTTGAACCACATGCGATATCAGTAGATAATACGCAGTCCCAGATAGCCGCCTATGTAGAAAACACCTCTTACTGCGTCGAAAGTATTTTTATCATATTGGCGTATAATTAGATTACTCAAAAAAATAAGATCATATTCATTTCGTTGGAATAACTGACAAAGTTCTATAGATGGAACGACTGTTGCATCATCGACTTATTCCGAAATTTGCGCCGAATCGAAATACTATCTAATCGAAAGGTCGATGACATATGACGATAAATTATTGATAAGCACAAAATCAGCACAAAGAGTGAACGCAAGCAGCTCTTTAACATGTAAATAACGAGAAACAAAAATGTATGCACAAATATACGTACTAATGGATAAGGGGTAGTTTACCCCCGTAAACTCATTTTTCTGTGAATGTGCAAAAATACTTCAACTTTATTTTAACCTGCCCTTCCAAATGGTACATGTTCTGTTTAATTTGGTTGATTAGTTTTTTGTGTAGGGTGGAAATTTGAAAAATCAGGGGGTTGTTCACCCCTGCAAATGAATTTTTTTCTTCAACTTAGCGTGGAATTTTGATTGTCTTCAATGAGGAGTATTTTGGTTTTTGTTTTATTAAAATCGGTTGACGCCTTCTGGGTGAAACTGTAAAATCACCCCTTGACATGCTATTTTTGAACGGCGATTTCACCCCTTAAAAATGTTTTTCCGCCGATAAAAAAAATACGTGTCTTTTAGTTTTCGATGCTCTACAACATAGATGAGTTTCATCAAAATCGGAGGGGGACACCAAACTGACCTTCTTGTAAGTACGAGCCGGTCACCCCCTTAATAATAAATAAAGCATCATGCGAAGTTCCCCCCCTTGACTTCGGCTAACAGGAATGTTTTGAATCAATTCGGACATTCAAATAACGAGAAACAAAAATGTATGCACAAATATTCGTACTAATGGATAAGGGGTAGTTTACCCCCGTAAACTCATTTTCCTGTGAATGTGCAAAAATATGTCAACTTTATTTTAACTTGCCCTTCCAAATGTCACATGTTCTGTTTAATTTGGTCGATTAGTTTTTTGTGTAGGGTGGAAATTTGAAAAAGCAGGGGGTTGTTCACCTCTGCAAATGAATTTTTTTCATCAACTTAGCGTGGAATTTTGATTGTCTTCAATGAGGAGTATTTTGGTTTTTGTTTTATTAAAATCGGTTGACGCCTTCTGGGTGAAACTGCAAAATCACCCCTCAACATGCTATTTTTGAAGGGCGATTTCACCCCTTAAAAATGTTTTCCCGCCGATAAAAAAAAATACGTGTCTTTTAGTTTTCGATGCTCTACAACATACGTGAGTTGCATTAAAATCGGAGGGGGACACCAAAGTACCTTTCCTTGTAAGTGCGGCAATGCCTTTGGGTCTTTACCGTCAAATGTGTTTACCATTTTGATACCCAGGCTGAGGCTGAGCATGTTCTAGAGAGTCCGCGTACGTCTCCGTGGCTGTACGGGGGGCGGATAGTCTTCGATCTCTGGTCCTCCTAACCGTCGCTGCAGCTCGGCAATCTGCTCTCTCAGGGAGTGGATGAGCTCGAACTTATATGCACCTAGATCGTTTAATGTGTCGGCCAAGTTCCTTCTTGCCGACGGCGTTTCTGCCTCCCGGAGTTTGCGATCGAGTTCGCGTTACCCCCGTTCATGCTCCCGCTGTAGCCTTTCGAATTGCCGTCGAGCACATTCTAAATAGCGGTGGCTCCGGTTGACCGCCTCGAACCGATCCGGTACTCGTGCGGATACCGGCCGGGCTGCCGTACCGGCAGCTGCCGGGTAATCTACGCGATCTATTGTTCGCAGTTGTTCGATCTCCCGGTCAATCGTATCCTCGGTGACGCGTTCAGGCATTCGTTCGCCTGTAGCCATATTAAACACGTGGTTGCTTTCGATACTATCGTGATCTCGAAACGACGTCCCCAATCGCTGCAGCTAAACCCGCTGCGGAGTCCACCCCCTCGCCGGGCATCGTAGTTTCTAACGAGTTACCTCTACGTTTTGGTCTCGCACCTCTAGATCCCGGCATGTTGCTAATTTCGCGGTGAGCTCTACTTTAAAATATTCCCACAAAATCTCAAAAGAAATTTACACTCACTTGAAAAAAAAGCGGTACACTTAAAATTTGGAAAAAAATCACTAAATTTCAAATGACGGTAACTTCGTAAATAATGAAGATAGAAAGGTCTTTAAAGAATGAAAATAAAGCCTGGAAACTCTACTTAAAGGATCGATTTATTTCAATGTTGCGACATAAATTTTCTGAAAATGGCGGATGACAAAGCGAGAGCATGCGAAATTGAAAAATATTAGTCCGAGTTTGCGACGACCCATGGCGTGAGTCAGGTGTCGCAGCACAATGGGATAAAAAGCTTGTGATAGTACAGAGTCTCCTCTTTAAAATTATTTTTCAAACGTTTAGATACGATGATTTTTCGCCGAGTTATCCGCATTTAAAGTAAGAAAACATTCTTTTTCTTCAAATGCGAGTAACTCGGCGAAAAATCATCGCATCAAAACGAACAAAAAAGCATTTTAAAGAAAAGACTCTGTCCTATCACATGCTTTTTATCCCATTGAGTTACGACACTTGACTCTCGCCTTGTGTCGTCGCAAACTCGGACCATTTTTTTCCAATTTTGCAGGTTTTCGCTTTATCAACCGTAATTTTGAAAACAATTATGGCACATGATTGCGCTATGAAATTTCGAAAAGTTGAAACCCGAACCTTTAAAATGCTTTTTGTAAGATCTTGCCAGCTGTATTAGGTTCTGAGATATTCAATTTTGAATTTTTAATAACGCCGAACTGCAAGGATAAGGACCCCGTGGCTCGTCAGCTCCACGATATTTCACGACTCCAAACTCTCATTGTGGCGTGCGTGTGTATGTGTTCCTTCAGTGTATGTGTAAGAGAGAGAGAGAGAGAGAGAGGGAGAGAGAGAGAGAGAGAGAGAGAAAGAGAGATTGATTGATTGATTGATTGATTGATATTTATTAGCTTTCTCAGCTATTTTTATCTTACATAAAGTATCTTATAAACTAGTTAACTAATATTATATTATATTATAATTTTATAACATATTCTTTTAACATACGCTTAAATGTTGTAAGTCTATCACACTGCTTCAGTTCCAACGGCAACGCGTTATACATTTTTATCCCTTCGTAAAATATACTTTTTTGCGCACTACTTGTTTTTCGAAATTGTATCACAATATTTCCCGCTTGTCTCGTACTCCTTTTATTCTCACCCCCTACTAACACTATCTTCTTTCCTAGTTGCTCGGGCAACATACCTTTTACAAGTTTAAAAACAAATATACAAACATTATAATGTAGTCTCTGCCTTATGGACATAAACTGCAGTGCGTGCAGCATTGTTTCAATCTTGGTATACCTATCACATTGCAAAATGACTCGCATGGCCCGGTTTTGCGCAACTTGCAGTTTCGTCAGCTGAGTTTCACCTACACCTGCTAGTATCGTAGCACAATACTCAAAGTGTGGTGCTATAATTGATTTATAAACCATGCATCTAGTATAACCCGATATGTCGCTACCAATTCTATTTAAAAAACTGATTTTTTTCCCTATTTTCTTTAACATATTATCACAGTGTTCCTCAAATCTGAGCTTACTATCAATAATTACTCCAAGGTATTTGGTACTTTCCACACGCTCTAACATAGTGCCATCTAAACATTTTAGTGTAATATTTTTTCTCAATTCTTTTCTTATACTTCTAATTACCATAAACTTAGTTTTTGCAGCGTTCATTTTTAACTTATTTCTATTCATCCAATTTTCTACTATAGGCAATACCCTGTTTAATTTCTTTTTAGAGAGAGAGAGAGAGAGAACTTGATCCGCGGCTTCAGGAGTAATCGTAGCCATAATCGACCAATTTGAATGGGAAAAGGTTACTTTTTGTTTAGTCTTCATGTTCGGGCGAGAAAACGAAATGGCAACAAACTTTCAAACGGAAAATGAGAGTGAATTTTTGTGCAATTAAGATTTCAATGGCAACGATAGTTTCCGAAACAAGCAAAAATTCGAATTCGCAAGCTTGAAGAACACACACACAACCACGAGATATTTAATTAATAAAAATTAATTTAGGCGAAAAGCTACCACCTTGGCCTGCGACTTCTGTATAGTACCGACGACTTTTCTCTCATGTCGATAGAATAAAGAAAAAGAAAATCTCGCTGTCGCTCGTACGCAGAGCGAGTCTTATTGCGAACTGTCTGCCGCACGGCAGAAGTTTATTTTAGCGTTACGTCCGCAAGCGACGTAACGCTCTAGTAAGACCATCTTACAGTTTGCCCGTTGGCGGCAATTCCAAACGACCCTACGTTGGCCTAAAAAGCACGCCCGTACGACGGCGGCGAAGGCTGTTAGGCGGCGCGGTGTTCGACCAACGGTTCACTGAAGTCGCACGATCATTATCATTATCATTATCATCGTCATTGTCATTGTCATTGTCATTGTGATTATCATTGTCATTGTCATTGTCATTGTCATTGTCATTGTCATTGTCATTGTCATTGTCATTGTCATTGTGATTATCATTGTCATTGTCATTGTCATTGTCATTGTCATTGTCATTGTCATTATCATTATCATTATCATTATCATTATCATTATCATTATCATTATCATTATCATTATCATTATCATTATCATTATCATTATCATTATCATTATCATTATCATTATCATTATCATTATCATTATCATTATCATTATCATTATCATTATCATTATCATTATCATTATCATTATCATTATCATTATCATTATCATTATCATTATCATTATCATTATCATTATCATTATCATTATCATTATCATTATCATTATCATTATCATTATCATTATCATTATCATTATCATTATCATTATCATTATCATTATCATTATCATTATCATTATCATTATCATTATCATTATCATTATCATTATCATTATCATTATCATTATCATTATCATTATCATTATCATTATCATTATCATTATCATTATCATTATCATTATCATTATCATTATCATTATCATTATCATTATCATTATCATTATCATTATCATTATCATTATCATTATCATTATCATTATCATTATCATTATCATTATCATTATCATTATCATTATCATTATCATTATCATTATCATTATCATTATCATTATCATTATCATTATCATTATCATTATCATTATCATTATCATTATCATTATCATTATCATTATCATTATCATTATCATTATCATTATCATTATCATTATCATTATCATTATCATTATCATTATCATTATCATTATCATTATCATTATCATTATCATTATCATTATCATTATCATTATCATTATCATTATCATTATCATTATCATTATCATTATCATTATCATTATCATTATCATTATCATTATCATTATCATTATCATTATCGTTATCGTTATCGTTATCGTTATCGTTATCGTTATCGTTATCGTTATCGTTATCGTTATCGTTATCATTATCATTATCATTATCGTTATCGTTATCGTTATCGTTATCGTTATCGTTATCGTTATCGTTATCGTTATCATTATCATTATCATTATCATTATCATTATCATTATCATTATCATTATCATTATCATTATCATTATCATTATCATTATCATTATCATTATCATTATCATTATCATTATCATTATCATTATCATTATCATTATCATTATCATTATCATTATCATTATCATTATCATTATCATTATCATTATCATTATCATTATCATTATCATTATCATTATCATTATCATTATCATTATCATTATCATTATCATTATCATTATCATTATCATTATCATTATCATTATCATTATCATTATCATTATCATTATCATTATCATTATCATTATCATTATCATTATCATTATCATTATCATTATCATTATCATTATCATTATCATTATCATTATCATTATCATTATCATTATCATTATCATTATCATTATCATTATCATTATCATTATCATTATCATTATCATTATCATTATCATTATCATTATCATTATCATTATCATTATCATTATCATTATCATTATCATTATCATTATCATTATCATTATCATTATCATTATCATTATCATTATCATTATCATTATCATTATCATTATCATTATCATTATCATTATCATTATCATTATCATTATCATTATCATTATCATTATCATTATCATTATCATTATCATTATCATTATCATTATCATTATCATTATCATTATCATTATCATTATCATTATCATTATCATTATCATTATCATTATCATTATCATTATCATTATCATTATCATTATCATTATCATTATCATTATCATTATCATTATCATTATCATTATCATTATCATTATCATTATCATTATCATTATCATTATCATTATCATTATCATTATCATTATCATTATCATTATCATTATCATTATCATTATCATTATCATTATCATTATCATTATCATTATCATTATCATTATCATTATCATTATCATTATCATTATCATTATCATTATCATTATCATTATCATTATCATTATCATTATCATTATCATTATCATTATCATTATCATTATCATTATCATTATCATTATCATTATCATTATCATTATCATTATCATTATCATTATCATTATCATTATCATTATCATTATCATTATCATTATCATTACTCCTGAAGTCGCTGCAGAAGTTGTGGCGTTAATTGAAGATGGGAGAAGTCGTAGGTACGTTGCTCAGTTACTCAACTTATCGGTGTCAGCCGTGCAACGTGCTTACGCTAGGTAACAAGAGACCAATTCCTACCAGTAAAGACCCGGTTCGGGACGTCCCCGTATTACCGATGAAAACGATGACCGATTTATTGTTTCAAATGCACTACGAGATCGTCATGAAACTGCTGTTCAAATTTGAAACAGTTTAAGGGACGTTCGCTACACTAACGTGTGCGTTGACACTGTTCGGAATCGATTGAGGGAAAACCGCCTTTTTGGACGAAGGCCAGTAGCTGTACCTTCGCTTACGGCTCACCATCGCGTAGTTCGGTATTGGACGTACGCAGA